>JAQQSU010013285.1:0-11695 GCA_028627135.1 Pseudochirops cupreus | reverse complement strand
TTTTTCCTGTTTACCTTCTCATACTTCTCTTGCTTCTTGTATTTGAAAGTCAAATTTTCTGTTCAGCTCTGACTTTTTCATCAAGAATACTTAAAAGTCCTCTACTTCACTGAACGACTATATTTTCCCCTGAAGCATTATATTCAGTTTTGCTGGGTAGGTGATTCTTGGTTTTAATCCTAGCTCCTCTGACCTCCAGACTATTATATTACAAGCCCTTCCATCCCTTAAAGCAGAAGCTGCTAGATCTTGTGTTATCCTGACTGTGTTTCCACAATACTCAAATTGTTTCTTCCTGGCAGCTTGTAATATTTTCTCCTTGACATGAGAACTCTGGAATTTGTCTAAGATATTCCTAGTAGTTTTCTTTTTGGTATCTTTTTCAAGAGGCGATTGGTGAATTCTTTCCATTTCTATTTTGCCCTCCTGTTCCAGAACATCAGGGCAATTTTCCTTGAGAATTTCTTGAAGGATGATTTCTTGGCTCTGTTTTTGATCATGGCTTTCAGGTAATCCAATAATTTTTAAATTATCAAATTAAATTATTAAATTATCTCTCCTGGATCTATTTTCCAGGTCAGTGGTTTTTTCAATGACATATTTCACATTGCCTTCTATTTTTTCATTTGTTTAGATCTGTTTTTATAATATCTTAATTTCTCATAAAGTTATTAGCTTCCAGTTGCTCTAATCTAATTTTGAAGGAATTATTCTCTTCAGTGAGTTTTTGAAATTCCTTTTCCATCTGGCTAATTCAGATTTTTTAAGGCATTCTTCTCCTCATTGGCATTTTTGGGCCTCTTTTGCCATTTGAGCTAGTCTATTTTTTAAGGTGTTATTTTCTTCAGTATTTTTGGGGTCTCCTTTGGCAGGCTGTTGACTAACTTTTCATGATTTTCTTGCATCATTCTCATTTCTCTTCCCAATTTTTCCTACTTGATTTTTTAACATCCTTCTTGAGCTCCTCCATGGCCTGTAAGCAATTTATATTTTTCTTGGAAGCTTTTGATGCAGGTGTTTTGACTTCATTGTCTTCTTCTGCTTCCATGTTTTGATCCTTTTTGTTCCCAAAAAAGGATTCTATGGTCTGACTGCACTTCTTCTGTTTGGTCATCTTGCCAACCAATTACTTGACCTTTGAGCTCATTTCCATGGTAGAACTCTGCTTCCAGAGTCGAGAGAACTGTGTCCCAAATTGCTGGGATTTTCGCAAATGTTGCCAGAGTTATGAGGAGGGCGCCATCTCTACAGCCACCATAAGCTCTGGCACACTGGCCACACAGCCCAGGACCACCACCCAAGGCTGTGATCCAGATCCAAGCAGGTCAAAGCAAGAACTATTACCCTCTAAATGATTGCTTGATCCCCCTACAATCTGCAGGCCAGGAGCTCCCAGAGGCAGCCATGTGACTGCCATGTGGCAGCCACCTCTCACCCCAGGGTCAGGGGCCAGACCATGCTCTTCTATCACTCAGTTCCAACAGAGTTCCTCACTGACCTTTTACTTTCTCTTTGGAGTTTATGGGTTCTGAAGTCTGGAAGCCGCCACAGCTACTGGTGATTCACTCTCCTGAACTCTGCTCCAGCTGGTCTGTGCTACTAGTTGGGGCTACCCCAGCTCATGTGGGACTGCATTCAGCTCCCAGCTTAGTGCGATAGACCCTCTCTGTCAGCCTGTCAGGCTGCCTTCAGCAAGAGATTTGTTTCTCTCTGTCACTTTGTGGGTTCTGTAGCTCGAAAATTTGGTTAGAGTCATATTTTACAGGTACTGGAGGTGGTTGGAGCGGTGGGCTCAAGCAATTTCCAGCTTTTACTCTGCCATCTTGGCTCTGCCTCCAGAAATATAAACTATTAATAACCATATGAAAAATGTTCCAAAGAACTAATAATGGAAATGCAAATTAAAACAACTTGGAGGCCT
The DNA here is from genome assembly GCA_028627135.1 of Pseudochirops cupreus. Lineage (NCBI taxonomy): Eukaryota > Metazoa > Chordata > Mammalia > Diprotodontia > Pseudocheiridae > Pseudochirops > Pseudochirops cupreus. Next base: position 9,774 of record JAQQSU010013285.1, on the reverse strand, counting down.
TAATTCACATTTGTCATATTGACAAAGATGACAAAAACAGACAATGATCATTGTTAGAACATTGTAGAAAGACAGGCACACTGTTCCACCATTGGTGGAGCCATAAAATGCTCCAGCCATTCTGGAAAGCAATTTGAAACTATATTCCAAAAATCACTAAACTGTACATATTCTTTGACCCAGCAACACTTCTAGGTATATACTCCAAAGAGACCAAAGGAAGGAAAGATCCCTAGTGCAAAAATATTCATACCAGCTCTTTTTTATTGTCACAAAGAACTAGAAAACAAAGAGGGTACCCATAAACTGGAGAATGGGTGGACGGAATATGAGAATATGATGGAGAATTATACAGCACGATAAGCAATGACAAAAGGGAGAGATTCAGAGAAAGTTGAGAACTCATATGAACTCTCAATGAAAGTTGAGAAGAGCCAGGAGTATAATTTATACAATGAGTATAACACTGTAAAGGAAAACAACTTTGATTGTCTTTTTTTTTTGGTAAACAGTATTATTTTTTCCAATTGCATGTACAGCTAGTTTTTAACATTCATTTTTATAAGATTTTGAGTTCCAAATTTTTTTCCCTCTCCCCTTTCAATCCCTCCTCCTCAAGAAGTCAAGCAATGTGATATAGGTTGCACATGTGCAATCATGGAAACATATTTCCACATTAGTCATATTGTGAAAGAAGAAACAAAAGGGGAAAGTCACAATAAACAAAAAAACAAGAAAAGGGAAAATAATGTGCTTCAATCTGCATTCAGACTCCATAGTTCTTTCTCTGGATGTGGATAGCATTTTGTCATGAGTCTTTTGGAACTGTCTTGGATCACTGTATTACTGTAGAGAAGAACTAAGCCAATCATAGTTGATCACTGCACCATGTTACTATTATTGTGTACAATATTCTCCTGGTTCTTCTCATTTCACTCAGCACTAATGCATGTAAATCCTCCCAGGTTTTTCTGAAATCCACTGGCTTATCAATTCTATTATATGAACAATAGTATTCAATCATATTCATATACCACAACTTGTTCAGCCACTCCTCAATTGATGGGTATTTGCTCAGCTTCCAATTCTTTGGTACCACAAAAGGAGCTGCTATAAATATCTTTGTACACGTAGGTCCTTTTCCCATTTTTATGATCTCTTTGGGATACAGACCTAGTAGTAGTATTGATGGATCAAGGGGTATGCACAGTTTGATTGTCCTTTGGGCATAGTTCCAAATTGCTCTCCAGAATGATTGGATCAGTTTAAAACTCTACTAATAGTGTATTAGTGTCCCAATTTTCCCACATCTTCTCCAATATTTATCATTTTCCTTTTCTGTCATATTAGCCAATTTGATAGGTGTGAGGTGGTACCTCGGAGTTGTTTTAATTTGCATTTCTCTAATCAATAGTGATTTAGAGAATTTTTTTCATATGACTATGGATAGCTTTAATTTCTTCATCTGAAAACTACCTATTCATATCCTTTGACCATTTATCATGCCATGCTGGATTTCCAAAGCAGAGTGCAAATTGAAGAGAGTTTCCCTTAGGTCCTTCAACCACTGCTATTTGCAGATGACATTTGCCAGCTTATATCTCAAGTGGACTTGTGGCCTCCAGTGATGGATGCCATCTTTACTAATAGCCTACTAGATCTTTTTGACTGTCAGGAAAGCATTTCTCTTTTTTTTCCTAGTTCATATCCTGTGGTCTCATTTGTCTTATGTGCTCAGTTCTATTTCCTTCCTACAAGACAATACCAGTTTTCAGGCAGAGGCAATACCATCGCATGCAACATTGCAAAGATTCCCAAGTGAGATCTGTAATCAATCAAAAAAGTAAGTGGGGGCAGCTAGGTGGTACAGTGAATAGAGCACTGGACCTGAAGTTACAAGGACTTGAGTTCAAATTCGGCCTCAGATACTTGACACACTTATTAGCTGTGCGACCTTGGGCAAGTCACTTAATCACAATTGCCCTCTTCCCCCCCACCTCCAAAAAAAGCAAAAAAAAAAGTAACTGACAGTCTTTTGAAAGAATTTTGATCAATGCAATAATTAGCCCTACCTCCAGAGGATCAATAACAAAGCATGCTTCCCACCTCTTAACAGTGAGGTGCGGAAAGAGTTAACACTTTCAGATATGGTCAATATGTGGATTTATTTTGCTTGACTATGCTAACTTGTTACAAGAGAAGGTTGTTTTTTTAATTTTGAGGGGATGGTGGGAGGCGTAGAATTGGAAAGGTGAAGCAGGCTAGTTATGTTGATTTTTTAAAAAGAAGGAAAAGAATATCAGTCAAGCATTTTTTAAAGTGCACAGAAAAGAAGTTAAGTGGGAAACACAGAGAAGTGAGCTAGCTTTGGAACTAGCATGCTAAATTTAGCATTTTTTTTAAAACAAGCTTTATATAGAGAGATTGGTTATTTCATACACAGTTCTTTTTTTCTGTTCTTTGCATATGAAAATGTTAATTTTTTGCATTTGTCAATTTCAGTATAACAAAATTTTTTTTAAATGAAAGATTTGCACTAAATAATTTCTATGGGGTCTTCCAAATCCTAATACGCTATCATTCTCTGACGTCATAAATGTTTACCTTATGGCAAATAAAATATAATAAAACCTGAATTTACATAAAAATTAAATCTGGAGATGATTCTTTGCTTGACTCCTAACTTTATAACAAGTTTCACAATAAGCTTCTGTGAGGGAGGATACTTAATCTCCCCAATCTCCCTTCACCACTGAGTTGATGAAGACACAGGATTAGTCACAGATAACAAGGTTTTAATGCTAACATGGTGTTAAACTAACTACAAAATTCAGTCACACACTACCAAGATTCCTTTATGAAGTATGAATACTTTTCACTGACAGAATTAAAGAGAGCAACCTCACTGTTGGGGGGAAAAAATTGGCCACACCTTTACAAGATTTTAAATGTCTAAACCCTGGATAAATCTGAGTATTCAAGGGAATACAGGTTCAGCAAGGCTTTGTAGATGAGACCCCCTGAAGAGGGGGTGAGAGGATTACTCTCTCCTCTCTGTATCCACATTGACCATGACGTCTAGCAGCAACTTGCCCAGTGGGAGATACTCTGATCAGAAGTTCAAGAGTCTGTCAGTTTTAGGAAGTTCAAGGTATAACTAAAGGGGTAGAAACACAGACTCCAGACAGACAAGGAAAAAGACAGGCAATAACCACAGAAAGGAAGCAGCTTCAAGAAATGGGAAACTTGACAGTGGAGAAAAGAGCTAGCTATGAGCTCAGTGAGAGCTAATCTATGAAGAAGAAAGGCCCTGGGAAGCAAAAGGGAGTTGTCTTAAGAATCTACGAAGAGAGAAAGTACTTTTAGGCCTTGAAGTACCTGGAGTTGTGAGGTGCTATTGCAACATATATAACGTGTGTCATCTTACTACTCTTTTACTCTAAGTTTGAGCTCATTCTTCCCATGAAAGCTATATTTCTGGGACAATGCACCCCAGGTTTATGGAGGGAAATGTTACTGTTCTTTTAAGCCAGCTTAGAGCTTATATGTGTCTGATGGTTAATGAGAAGCGTAACAGTAGAGGCCAAGATAGATAATGTTAGAAGTGCAGACCCATCAGGAACCCCAGAACCCAAGGCAACAACCCCTTTTTTAAGTGTGAATGAAAGTTAGGGGAGTAGGCCAGTGAGGATGCTATATTTCTTTTAAACAGGAAATTCCTTATATGCAAAAATTTAATACATAATTTAAATAACTGATATTCAATTTATATGTAACTTTTTTTAGCAACAAACCCATCATATAAAGTCAAGCAGAAGTATTACAAGAGACATTACTTGTCTCACATATAAAATACTCAATTTCTTTAACCCCTTGAGACATTAGCAAACAATTACTGAGAAAAATGCCCCAAAGAGATGGCTTTACCTTTAGATATGAATCTTAAATGGATGAGAAAGATCCCTCTTCCTCAATAGAACCAGACTGATTCTAACTAGTCAGGGCTCCTAATAAAGGCCTAGAAGATGCCACCCTGGAAGCAAATCTGATCAGATAGCTCTGAGCTATCCAAAACAAATGGCTTCAGCGAACAGGACGACATTGCCAGAGCAATGGCTTCATATTATCGGCAAATAACAACATAACAAAACACCCCCCCATGTATGAATCTTCCTGATCAGCCTGTCTACTCGTGTCGCCCCTGCTTCCTTTTCTCTCACTCCTCAATCCTTTGAGATGTGGCTTCTAATTTCATCACTCAATTGAAACTTCTCTCTCCAAAGTTACTGACAGATATGATCAATTGTGTCAAACACTGCACGTCTAATGATACCCTCTGCATTTTACTTCAGTGTTTTTTCATTTCTTTCCACAGATTCCTCATGTATTAAATAAGAGATTTTGAACTAGATGATCTCTAGGGTCCCTTCTAATTCTAATATTTTATGAAAGGTATCTTGGCATAGTAGATACCTGGGGCCTTGGAGTCAGAAAGAGCCTGGGTTCAAATCCTGCTTCTAAACACATACTCGCTGTGTGACCCTGGGAAATGACAACTTCTCAGTACTTCAAGAAACTCTCTTAAGGCTTAAAGTTGAAGAATAGTTGGTCATTTACATTAGCATAGGTAATTTCCTATTCTAATGAAATCTTAAGTCCAGACCAAAAACTACCGTGATGCTATGTCTCTAGATTGCTGTCAATTGGTATGAGTTTTTCTCAACATTTCACATATCATCGACAAAAGCGTCCATTTCTAATGAAGCTAACTTGAACATTTATCCCAGCGGTGGGGAACCTGAGGCCTGGAGGCCACATGTGGCCTCAATCCTGATTATTATTCAATCACTCAGTTAATTCTATGTCACTAGTCATCTTTAGAATTCTAGCTTTTAAAGAAAGGGAAAGACATTAAAAGTAGAAAACTTTATGAATTAAAATAAAGGATTACTCAAATAGTTACTGAGACAAATAAGTTTAAGACAGAATTTTATTTTTCCTTTCATAATGGAAGCCAATGACTTGATTACTTTACCCCTCTAATAACTTTCCTTTAACTGAGCATGAAAGAAAAATAAAATTACTTGTTTCCAACTTGAATAAAGTTCACTGCCAATTGGGGGACAGGGGGGCTCCTGAGAAACTCTTTAAGGAGGATGAAACAAATGCCAACAACAGGATCAAAGTAAGTTAGGTGGTGCTGCTACCCCATATCAATGGCACCTGACACCAGAAGCTTAATTATTCATATAACAGATGCCTCAATTGCCAATTTATACACTTAAATATTTATATAATGCTCCCATTATTTATCTCCAGAACATGAACTGCACAGTAAAAAGGGAGAGAGGGAAAGAAAGAGAGAAAAGAGGAAGAGGAAGCAAAACGGGAGAAAAAGAGAGAGACAGAGAGAAGGAGGAGAGAGAACAGAGAGGAGAGAAAAAGAAAAGAGGGAGGGGTGAACAGGGAAGAAAATACGAGAAAACATTTTATGCTTGATTATTAGAAAGAAAACATCACTGGTAAAAACAGTAAGGTTCATATTATTGGTTAACTGTATACCTTTAAACAGTATTCACATTCAGAATATTAAAGAAAAACTCTTGCAGTCTCTTAGGGAGGCACAAAACATGTGGGTTTTAAAAAAAATTATTCAAAACAGCATTTGGAACACATTTTTCTGTTTTATTTATTTTTCAGATTCTAAAAGTGTAACCAAAGCCAAACTGCCTCTGGACTCATGTAAAAAAAAATATTTTAAATATGTAGTTCATTAAACACACACACACACACACACACACACACACACACACACACACTGTATAACATCCAAAGCACAATCAGAAAGAGAGGGAGTTTGGTTTATTGGGGGAAAGAGCAGTAGATCTGGTATCAGAAGAACTAGGTTCAAATCTAGGCTCTTGTAACATCCAAAGCACAATCAGAAAGAGAGGGAGTTTGGTTTATTGGGGGAAAGAGCAGTAGATCTGGTATCAGAAGAACTAGGTTCAAATCTAGGCTCTTTGCCAAGACTGAGGTGAAACTGTGGCCTGGAACATTCGACTCACCTGACTTCATTCAAGGAGCTGCTCCTATCTGCTAATTCTCTGCCTAGATTCATTCCCGGATGATCAGTAAACCCCCAACCCCTTTTATTCTTGTCAATCTCAGTGATAATAATCCAACCCATTCCTCATTCTCTCAACTCTCTGTATATCAACCCTATCCCTCAATGCTCCACTGAGATCTGCCTGCCCCTTCCACTGCACTCTGTCTTTCCATATTTTTCTAAATTCACCAGCTCATCATTTCCTACACCACAACAATATTCCAATCCAAGCACATTCTATCTGGGAGATTGTGAGACTTTTTTCCCCCAACTTTTCTGCATTCCCTGTATTCTCGGCTACACAGGTTTTATTTATACAAGAAATTTTTAATTTAAAGTAATCTGAATTATCCATTTTACACTTCAAACTTACTCTCACCTTATAATATGGTTTAAAGTCTGATACTACTGAATCTAGTTCCTTCACATTTCCTCCCGCTGGTTTCTTTGGAGTTCCTGACCCTCTGCTCTTCCAAATGAACCCTGTTATAATTTTTTCTGACTCCATAAGATATTTTTTTTAGTAATTTAATTGGGACAGTATTACATAAATGGATTCATTAGGTAAAATTATCATGCACAATAAATATTACTTCAATTATTTCAATCTGACTTTATATAAAAGAGTTTATATTTATACAGCTCCTGTGTCTGTTTTGGCAAGTATACTTTCATATTTTTTATTCTGCATAGTTATTTTATATGGCCCAAAACTATTGATTAATATGGTTGACACAGAATGTAATTTCCCTTTTTTTCTCTTTTTATTTAATCTTATTTTATCTTTAACTTATCTTTAACTTATTTTATCTTTAACTTTTCATTTTATCTTTAACTTTATCTGAGATCATGATTACTATCCTTGCTTTTTTTGATAATAAATTCTACTCCTGACTTTTATTTTTGTGTGTATCTCTCATTTTTATAGCATTTCCTAAAAGCAACATATTGTTGAATTTAAATTTTTAATCTGCTATCAGTTCCCATTTTGGGGTAAAGTTATCCCATTCACATTCTAAACTATAATTATCTGTTGTGTATTTGCCTCCTTCCTACTTTTCCTCACTACCTTTCTCTCACTATTCCTATCCCTTTTTATTGTATTTACTTCTACTCACTACCTTGCCCTCCTATTCCTTAACCTACTCCTCCAAGAATCCCTCCTTTACACTCTCGCTCTATCCTACCCCTTTACCCACTTAATTCTTTCTGAATATAGAAAATTTTTATGCCCTTCTAAATATATGTTGTTTCCTCTTTATCCCATTCCTATTGAGCTACACACCCTTCCACATTCTCCTTATCCTCTTCTCTATCCCACCCTTATCCTCTCCCCCCTCTCTTTCCCCTTGTCCTCTTACTTCTTTCTGTATTTAGAAGACTTTTGTACCCTTCTAAAAACATATGCATTGTTCCCTCTTTAACCCATTCATGATGAGAGTACGATTCCAGAACTACCTGCCTTCATCCCTCATCTAATTCTTCTATATCAGTTCTTCCTCTTGCACTTCATTTGTATGAGATACTCTTTTTGCCTTTTCCTACATCATTTTGATTTTTAAAACTACACCACACTCAGCTCTACCCTACTCCTTCTTTCGAATTGGTTGGTTGGTTGTTGCCCTTCGTTCCTGAAGAGGACAAAAACGCCATCACCATGCTAAAATCAAGTTGCAGTGTGTCTGACTGTGGCTGATCAGACAATACCAGTTCAGAATGCTCTACCACAAGTGGTGCACAAATACTCCACGTGAACATTTGGAGTGGAATCTCCAAATTTGTGCATCCGGCATTTCCTTTGAGCTGCTTCAATTCTGCTTTGCTTTTAGAGCACATCACCTTCTCCAATGTGGACTCACCACGCTGAGCAGTCCTATGCCACTGTCTCCCATTCACACAATCAATTTGAAAGTTCTTGAGAGAGACCTTGAGAGTGTCCTTGTATCACATCTTCTGACCACCAACAAGAGCAAACTGTTTACATCCCTATATGAGAAGCTGTCAATACTGAAATTTATATAATTATCACAACATTTAAAAGGAATATACATAGAGAGAGGGTGTGGGTATAAATGAACTAATCTGATGATTAAAAAAACCTTATTAAGGGGTACAAAGGGATTGTAATGGGAGAAAAGGAAAGGATGAGGCAGAAAAAGGTAAACTATGCCACATGAAGAGGCATAAAAACATACCACAGTAGAGGGGAAGGAGGGAGGGAGATGAACATCACATGAACTTTATTCTCATTGGTTCTGGTTCAAAGAGGGATCAACATAATCAGTTAAGTTTAGGATTCTAATGTGAAAAGACACAAAAACTCACTATAATAGAGGGAAAAGAGGGAGGGAGTGGAGCACTGTATGAAATTTACTCTCATCAGTTTGGGTTCAAGGAAGGAATAACACACTCTGTTAAGTATAAAAATCCATTGTGCCCTACAAGCAGTAGGAGGGGTAAGGGGGGGTAAAAAAATGGGGGAGTGGTTAGAAGGGAGGAAAATTGTAGTAAGGGGAAAGGGTAGGTAAGGGGTGGGCATGGGGAGGGAATATTGAGAGAGGTGGTAGTCAAAAGGAAAACTCTTAAGGAGGGGAAGGGAGAAGGAAGAAACAAAAACATAAACAGGGGAGGGAATATGATGGAGGGAAAGACACAGATAGTAATCATAGCTGTGAATATGAATGGGATGAACTCTCCCATAAAATGGAGGTAGACAGCAGAATGGATTAAAAACCATAATGCTACAATATGCTGTCTATAAAGGGGTGGAGCCAAGATGGCGGCATAGGAGCAGCAAAGTATCGCAGCTCCCACATAGCCACTTCAAAATACCCATAAAATATGACTCTAAACAAATTCTAGGACTCTAAAACACACAAATATACTTTCTGCTAAAGACAGCTCGGCTGGGAGGCACCATCCCAGGGCTGGAAGCCTGAAACGGCACCTCAGCCCTGGGGGCAGCCGGACGAGCTTAGCTGCAGCTGGAGCAACAGAAAAGCGGATCTGCGGCAGCTGTGGTAGTTACCAGAATTATCAAGCCATAAAGAAAAAAAAAAAGGACAAAGTGAAAGGTTAGTGGAACTAAAATCGTGGGAGGAAAGCGGGTCTGGCCAAACCGCCTCCAGAGCAAGGAAGCAGCAGAAGCGGAGGTCCTGCACCCACCTCCACATTGCCGCTTCAGAGCTCCCAGCCTGCAGATTGCAGGGGGGCCAAGCAGTCGTTCAGGGGCCAAGTGCTCTCACGTTGAGCGGCCTGGATCCGGATTGCAGTCTTGGGTGGTGGTCCTGGGGTCTCTTTTCAGTGAGCCAGAGCAGGGGAGGGCCCCAACAGCTTCCTAAAAGCTCTGGCAGCTGGGAAAACCCCAGCGATTTGGGACAGAGCTTTCCCCTCTGGAAGCAGAGTTCCACAGAGCTAAAAAAATCTCTGATTGGCCAGCCATGAATAAGCATAGGAAGCAAAGTAAGAACAGCAACTAAACCCTAGATTCCTTCTTTGGGGAAAAGAAGGATCAAAGCAGGGAATGGGAGGAAGACAACACAGTCAGAACTCCCACACCAAAAGCTTCCAAGAAACATGAAGATTGCCTAAAAGTTAGAGATCAGCTGAAGAAGGGTTTTGAAAACCAAATGAGAGAAGTGGAAGAAAAATTGGGAAGAGAAATA
>JAQQSU010013284.1:0-11695 GCA_028627135.1 Pseudochirops cupreus | reverse complement strand
TTATGCCTGAATGATGAAATCTATTTTTCAGTAACATTTCAAATTCGAGGATAAGACCCTGAAAAATCAATGAACTCAAGAATGAAAGTCCAAAAGATGGTAAAAATATTACTATATCTTACTTCTACTTCCTGAGGGCTGACTAGACCATTGTCTGTAAATAGAACAGCTCTGCTCTATCCAGGAAGGCCTGTATTTCTTAAATGGTCTTTTGTTACAGGGATTTAAAAAATGATGAAACCAATCAGAACAGTTTAAAAAAAATACTGGTGTGTTCATGCATTCCTTGTGCCTTTTAAAGAGCAGGTAAGTGGGTGACGTCTTTGAAAGCTGTACGGTGATTACATTTTCCAGTCACCAATGGGTTTAATCTGTGTAAGCCTGAAGCATCAGCACAAAAGCAATCAAGTTCTATGGATTCCCCCTAAATCCAGGGGTGCTGAGATCCATTTGCCCAGGTAAAGGTAGACTGTGGGTAGCATACCCAAAATAACATTTTGTCAGGTGTGGGGTTGGGTATAAAGCTAGGCCCCTCAATTATGTCTTTAAACATTTCAAATAACTGTTTTTCAGCTCTTGGATCAGCTGGATTTTTTTGTTTTATTTGTTTATAAAGCCAGACACAATCAGCTTTGCAATATCATCACAGATGTTGAAATGCTAAAATCATTCTTTGAGGTGAACATACACACAAATACATGCACATATATACACACACACAGAGTGCAGTCATTCATATTTACTCAGAAAAATCCATGGGTCAGAGACAAGAGTATCCTCTGATTTGTTGAAACCGACTCTCTAAATGAAGGGTCCACATTTAATTATCACAGGTCTTTAGTGACTCAGTGGATAGAACACTGGGTCTGGAGTCAGGAAGACCTTAGTTCAAATCTAGCCTCAAACACTAACTCGCTGTGTGACCCTGGGGAAGTCACATAATCCTGTTTGCCTCAGTTTCTTCATCTGTAAAAAGGGCTGGAGAAGGAAATGGCAAACCAGTCTAGTATCTTCACCAAGAAAACCCAAATGGGATCACAAAGAGGTGAACAGTACTGGAACAACTGAAGAACTACGACATTTAATTATATGTTAGTTGTCATAGCTTTTATTCACTTTATTTGATTCAACCATTCCAGAGTTTAAACACGTTTTTGTTTGTTTGATTTTGTTTTGTTTTTCTGAGCCATAGAATGTGGATGGCTCAAGACTACATGCTTCAATCATCCTCGTTTTTGCTCTTTTTGTAAAAAAGGGATATATCTGCTCTTTTCAAGTTGGCACAATACTCCTTGACCTGTCCCCTCCTGATTGATGACTCCTTTCCTTGGATCAGTAATTTAGGAAGGAACACAGTCATGTCTCATTTTGGCATCTACTCTCTATGACTCCAGCTTCCTTCTCCTCACCTGCCGAATTCCTTTCCATTTCCCATAGGTACCTTTCCTATCCCTTTTCTTGTCTTAGCACCTCATGAGTTTTATTTCTCCATCAGAACATCAACTACATGAAGGTAGAGAATAATTTGTTTGTATTTTGATCTCAGAACTGTGAACAAAGTAAGCACCTAATAAATGTGTTCTCCTCTTTCTCTCTGTCTCTGTCTTTCTCTGTCTCTTCTCTTTCTCTCTCTTCTCTCTCTTCTCTCTCCTTTCTCTCTTTTCTCTCCTATCTCTCTCTCTCTCTCTCTCTCTCTCTCTCTCTCTCTCTCTCTCTCTCCCTCCCTCCCTCTCTCCTCCCTTCCTCCCTCCCAGGATGAGTCACTTCTCTTCTCTGAGATTTAGCTTTTTCCATCTGTGTACTGTAGATAATACCCATAGCACCCATGTGATGGACTTGCTACAAGGCTTAAAAAGATAGTCCATGTAAAAATACCTTGTATAATTTGCAGTACTAGAAGTCTGATACTCTCATTATAAAGAAAATAAAAATAAAGGTCATCTCAAGGTGAGTTTAATAGGCCCTTTCCATGAAGGTGTTCAGTAACATTACCTTCCAAGAGTCTCCAAAACAATTAACTAAACCTTCTTTCAGCCTAAGTCATTGAAAAGAACCTAGTCATATACATACTGGACAGCTGGGTGATGCAGCTGATAGAGTTCTGGGCCGAGAGGCAAGAAGACCTGAGTTCAAATCTGCCCTCAGACACTTCCTAGCTGTGTGACCTTGGGCAAGTCACCTAACCCTAGTTGCTTTAATTTCCTTATGTGTAAAATGAGCTGGAGAAGGAAATGACAAAACATTCCAGTATCTTTGTCAAGAAAACCTCAAATTGAGTCACAGAGAGTTGGACATGACTGAAAAACAGCTAAACAACAACACATATACATTAAGTTCTCAAATCTGCTTTTTTCCTGGTATGATCTATTCTGTTTGAGATTCCAACCTTGCGTTCACGGGCCAGGGATCCTTTCAGAATCATGGCAATAGCAACTCCCATTTAGATAGAGCTTTTTAAGGTTTAAAAAGCCCTCCTCATATGCAAGGGAAGTAAATAACAGAACTACCCTGATCTGCTGGGCTGGCGCACAGTACTGAAGTAGACCATGGATCCTGGCGCTTTCAGGGGCCAGGTTCCTTGGCAGAGGACAAGGGTAAGTAGAAGCTCCAGGTTGACCTGTGTCATTTTTGAGGTCTGCAGAAGTGAAGACTGGCTGCTGAGCCAGGGTGAATGACCTACTCCATAGACTTTTAAAAGGATGACTCAGTCCTCTTTGATTCTCCCTTGAACATATAAGGTCTTTTCAGGCTTTTTCTCATACTTCTGACAACAGGCAGAGAAGATTCTTCTTTCATATCCCAATCAGCAATAGCAAAAGCCATGAACATGTGTATTTGTTGCTTTTCAGTCATTTTCAGTTGCATCCAACTCTCCTTGACCCCATTTGCAGTTTTCTTGGCAAAGATCCTGGAGTGATTTGCCATTTTCTTCTCCATCTTCATTTTTACAGATGAGGAAACTGAGGCAAACAAGGTTAAGTGACTTGCCCAGCATTACACAACCTAGTAAGTGCTTGAGGCCAGATTTAAACTCAAGGAGATGATTATTTCAAACTCCAGGCCCAACATTCTATCCATTGTGACACCAGCTGCCCAGAAGCATGTAGATCAGTCTGAACAAAATGAGGAAGACCTCAAGGCCTGGTTGCCATGCTTTCTGTTTCTTTATCTGAATATAGATGACTGAACAACAATGCTAATACAGATTTTGATAACCTGAGTGGCACTTTTAAGTCTGGGAGGACAACAGCTCCTGAGTTTGGGTTTCAGTTGATCTGTACCAAATATTTTGCAGGAAAAGATGACCACCAGGAAGATATTACATATGAAAGGACAAAGGCAGCACAGGGCTTACAGGATATATGAAGTTGTGAATTAAAGTACAGGTGAAAGAAGAAAGTGTAAAATCTCTTCAGGGTTTCATATTTTAAGTATTTACTTTCCAGGAGGACATAATAGGATTGATTTTTTTTTTTAATGTTCTAAGTCAGTCTTTGTCAGTGTGCCCTCATGAGTCTTCTGATTTTTAAATTATTTCTTTTGTTGGGGAGGAAATAAGTAGCCATCATATACCTGATATACTTTTTTACATCTAATATTTTTGTTAAGAGACTTTATTAATAATCCCTTTTGGGGAGACTCCAGACATAAGCAATTCCTGTTTGGTTTTGGGTGATTTTTTTTTAACAGGGATGCCTTTGGGGTGATGATATAATGAGCCAAGGAGTAGGAGGAGAACCCAGTTTCCTCTGTTTAAAATTCAGGCTCCCCCCAAGACACGAACCCGTTCCTTTTAAAGCGTCAGCTCGGCCCACTTGCTGAGAAGAGAACTCCCTGAACATGACATGTAGATTGTGATGTTTGTTCTTTACAATCATCCTTTACAAGCTATTATCAACCCCATTTTACAGATGAGGAAACTGAGGCAGACAGTTAAGTGATTTGCCCAGGGTCACACAACTCACAAGTGTCTGAAGCCAGATTTGAATTCAGGTTTTCCTGACTCCATATCATGCTATTTCTCAAAGACCATTACCATGGATGATCCAACTCTCAGCACTCTACCTCTTTATACATTTTGGATTTAAAATACTATACTTCTTTAAACATGAAAAATATAATTTCATGAATAGTATGATAAATAACTAAAATAAAGCATCTTTAAAACTTACTAATCTATCTTATCAACTAATCTAGGAATCAATAATAATTTATCAGACACCTTCTATCTAGCTAAAAGTTCCCTTACATGAGTCCTTTGTCTCAACATGATTCTCCAGGGCCCCTAAATATGAAGACTTCCTATACCCTGTATGCGTCCAAACTTGCCAGTTAAGGCTGTCTATCCATCTATCCATCCATCTATCTATCTATCTAACTATCTATCTATCTATCTATCCATCTATCCATCCATCTATCTATATCTATCCATCTATCTATCTATCTATCTATCTATCTATCTATCCATCTATCCATCCATCTATCTATATCTATCTATCTATCTATCTATCTATCTATCCATCTATCCATCCATCTATCTATATCTATCTATCTGTCTATCTATCTATCTATCTATCTATCTATCTATCTATCTATCATCTATCTGTGTGTATGTGTATATATGTAATGTGTGTGTATACTTATGTGTGTGTGTATAAACATATACTAGTTCTTTGAAGTTCACAGATCTGACAATTCCAACACATTTTTTTTCTTTTGCTAGTAGAATATAAATTCCTCCAGTAGAATAAAAGCTCCTCAAAGACAGAGTCTGATTCTTTTTTGCCCCTAAATGTCAAGGTGCTCTGCCCAGTGCCATACATATGGTAGGGTTTAATAAATGTTTGATGAATTGCTGAACTGTTTACCTTTCTTGGACCTCGAATGACAATAGATCAATATGGTGAGTTATGCATCATTATCTTTTCACCCTACTTCTACCTCCCAATTTATCTTCTTGCCTCAAGTCTCTCACCACTCCAATCCAGCCTTCACACAATGGCAGAAGTCCTTTTCCTCAAACTCACTTGTGACTATGTCACTCTCCAGTGGCTCCCTAACGACCCTGAGATTAAAAGAATAATTCTTCAATATTTGGCAATTTAAAGTTCTTCTCAAACTTGTCTCCACCTCTCTTTCTAGTCTCATTATACTCTACTCCCCTTCTTTTTTTTTTACAATCCAATCAAACTGGCCTTCCATCCGTTCCTTGCTCATGGCATTCCACTTCTGCTCTCCATGTCTTTGCAATGAATGGACTCCCTGCCTAGGGTATGCTCTCTCTACCTCATAGAATAGCTCACTACCCTCAAGAATCAGCTTAAACAACTTCTTCTATCTGAAGCCTTTACTGATTATGCCAAATGCTAATAACCTTCATTCTTAAGATTTTTCCATTTAACTACTTTGTCTTTATTTTGTATTCATTCTCCCTCCCTTTATATATGCACATGTTTTCTTCCCTGAAAGTACATAAATTCTTTGAAGAA
Source organism: Pseudochirops cupreus (assembly GCA_028627135.1). Taxonomy (NCBI): domain Eukaryota; kingdom Metazoa; phylum Chordata; class Mammalia; order Diprotodontia; family Pseudocheiridae; genus Pseudochirops; species Pseudochirops cupreus. The sequence continues at coordinate 6,206 of JAQQSU010013284.1, read as the reverse complement.
GAACAGTTCTATGGTTTTGTTTTTGTCATTGTACCTCCATCACTTCACACAGTTCCTGGCACATGGTGATTTATTTGAATCAGGCTGCTTGAGGTCAGAGAATTTCTTCCAGCCTCCTTAAATACTTGGAGCAATGCTGAAATCACTAAATCACTAGGGTTATTTATCATAACCATATCTTCTTTACATTCAACTAGGGAACAGGGAACAAGAAATATTGAACAGGTAAAGACGACCTACAGCCCAAAGCCAAACAAAGACCCACAACATTCCTCTTCTTTAGAAAGAAATCCATGTTTTAGGGCCAAGAAATTACCACAGAATTGAGAATGAGACAGAATCCCGGGAGTTGTCCAGCCCAACTACGTTCTTTGATTGACTTTGATGGTCTTCCTCTTGACAAGCTTACATGCCTCATATATCGGGACAACTTAGAGTTGGGTAGAAGGCAGCACATGATTGCATATCCAGAGCTGTAAGTCACTGTAAGTATCATTGTAAATACCAACCCTAATGTTTTACAGATCAGGAAACTGAGATGGGAGGAATTAAGTGACTGACCTAGGGTCACACAGACAGTAATTGCCTAAACTAGGATTATGAACTAGGTTTTCTTGTCTCTAAGTCCAGTGCCCTACTCAAGGGCTCAATATTAATAAAGAATTTGAAGGAAAGGAAGACTAGGCAAAGATTTGTGAACTCTTAACTTTTCTGACATAATTTTCAGGCTTTTAATTTATAATTTGTTCAAGGCAATAATAATGGTGATAATAATAATAACTGACATTCATATGGCCCTTAAAATTTTACAGAGCACTTTTAATTCACTATCTCATTGGAGACTCACAAGAATATTATGAGATTAATCAACTGGGTATCTTACAATACAGGAAAGTAAGGGGGGGGGATAAGGGAGGATGATAGAAGGGCGTGGCAGATTGGGGGAGGGGGCAGTCAGAAGCAAACACTTTTGAAAAGGGATAGGATCAAAGGAGAAAATAGAATAAGGGGGGGCGGGATAGGATGGAGAGAAATATAGTTGGTCTTTTACAACATGACCATTATGGTAGTGTTTTGCATAACTACACATGTATAACCTATAATGAATTGCTTGCCTTCTCAATGAAGGTGGGCAGGGAGGTGAGAAGTGGGAGAATTTGGAAATCAAAGTTTTAGAAACAAATGCTAAAAATTGTTTTTACATGCAACTGGGAAATATGATATACAGGAGATGAGGTATAAAAATCTATCTTGCCCTACAAGAAAGTAAGGAGGAAGGGGATAAGGAAGAGTGGTGATAGAAGGGAGGGCAAAGGGGAAGGGGGAATCAGAATGCATGCCATCTTGGGGTGGTGGGGAGGGGAGATTTTGGGAGAAAACTTAGAACTCAGAATCTTGTGGACAAGAATGTTGAAAACTAATAGTGAATTAAGTAATTAATAAAAATTTTAAAAAGAATATTGTGAAATCTCTACAGCGGGTAATATGATTCTCATTTTATAAATGAAGAAATTGATACTCAGAAAAATTAAACAATTTGTTCATGGTCACATGGCTACTGAGTGCTTGAGGAAGGATTTGAACCAACACTTCCTGACATTCTATCTACCATAGTATGCTACAATGATATCTCATTCTAGTTTACTACATTATACTTTGCAACCCAGTGTTACAAATGATTCCTGTGCCTCCTTAGGGTTTTTAGCATTCCACCACAGTGAACAGTAGATGGTCACTATGCACAAAGTTTCATAGTTGTCACTTGGTGAAACTAGATTTTTAAAATTTCTTCATTAATTTTATCTGTAAGCACTAAAGCCCTTTAACAATTCTGGTCCATCTTTGCTTTCAGTTATAATTATGAACTGCCTTCTGATGCTGGGACGTACAAAACAGAAAGGAGAATGCTGAGTTCAATGCTTAGCTTCATTTGAATGGCAAATGGTAGACACGGGCTATAGCTTGCATGTTCCGTGAAGCCATCCTTCTATTTTTCATGCCAGTATCTTTAAGTGATTAACTGCCTGGATATTTCATTGGCTTGTCAGCACATCATCCTGCCCTTTAGAGAACTGCCTTCTCTTTCCCTGTTCTGCCGTGGCTCTCATTCACATCATCTCAAACTCTCTGATAGCCTCAAATTCTGCATGTGGCCAGGCTCATTCTGCTCAAGTTCATGGAAGGTCTGCCCTTTTCCATCTTTCTGCCAGCCCTGTCAACACTGTTTCCTGTTTGGGGAACAAGGGCCTACCTAGGTAATCATTTCAGTTTCCTGTTCAGAACTTTCCTGAATATGTGACTATTCAAGTGAGACCCAGAAAACCACAAGCTCCCTGAATGTGGCGATATGGGAGATGAGGGAAAGCTTTTTTCTTTTTCTTTTTATATTAATTTATTTATTTTCTTGTTTATATCATTCATTTCCATGAAATTTTGAGTTGCAAATTTTCTCCCCATCTTTCCCCCACCCACCACCCCAAAACAGCCATCCGGCTGTATAACCTCTCCCCCAATCTGCTCTCTCCTATGTCCTTCCCAAGATGAGGGAAATCTTACTGCTGACAGACATGGTTCCTTCAGTCCACCTGTTCAAATGAATGGTCTACTCAGAGAGACAGGAAGAAAAAGAGACAAAGAGGAAAAGAGACTAAGAGATAGAACTGAGGGACAAACACAGAAAGACCGAGAGAACCAGTCTCGAAACAGTATCCTCATCCCTTTGACCAGTTTAAATGAAAGAAAGGATCAGTGGCTAATTGTATGTATGTGACCTATATAACATTCAGGGCATTTTGGATGTACAAGAAATCTCTTCTTTCATTCCTACTTTCTGCTCACCCAGTTTACTCCACTTCTTCTCTTGCTTAGATCTGTTCCACAACAGAATATTGCTAACTCATCCACATGTCTGCTATTACATGTACCATATACATAATATCATAAATGCAAATCTAAGTAAGATGGGACTTTGTTCTTCAACACGTACTTTGCTAGACCTCATTCATTCTGAGAAACTAAAATGTGGAACTCAGCCTTTTCACAGCGTGTCTCCATCAAGGAAGGATGTCACTGGTAGATATTCATTCTTCAATACATATTACTCTGTGTATCTATCAGGTGAAAACCACTATGCTAGGCACTAAGGAAAAGAACTGTAGTTGGCAACAATTCCTGGCAACTGGGAGGCCCCACTGGGAAGGAAGTATCTGTCACTGAGACTGAAGAGGCAAGATCATGGTAGGACTTGGTAAGAATAAGAGCAGCTGCTACGTTGAATAGTGGGAATTTGAATCATTCCATAACCTGGAATGTTATGACTTCCGAATGAAAGAAAAAGGGAGACGTGATGGATTTCTGGGTAGATAGAGTCAAAACTCCATAAGTGTTATGATTTTAAAGGGTGATACTGCCCCCACCTAAGTCTTCCCAAATGACTGAATGATGCTTCAAATTCTTTTCAGAAAAGAAATCCCTTTTAATACATAACCTGAACATCAAAGATCATAAGAGACAGAGAGGAAGACAGAGAGGAATGGTAGACCATTCATTTGAATAGGTGGACTAAAGAGGAAGAAAGAGAGAGAGAGAAAGAGAGAGAGAGAGAGAGAGAGAGAGAGAGAGAGAGAGAAAGAGAAAGACAGAGACAGAGACAGAGACAGAGAGAGACACACACACACACACAGAGAGAGAGAGAGAGAGACCCAGAACCAGATTAGGTACTTTAAACAACTATGGCCAGGGGGTAGATTTTTAAGTAAACAAGGATAAAGGTAGTAACAGAAGATTAAACAGATGACTTTGATCACATGAAGTGATTATCTCTTGCATGCATGATATTATGGTACTGAAAATAGGATAAGAATGAGAACAGCTGACCTGGAAAACATTTTTATTAAATATCTCTGATAAAGTTCTGATAGTCAAAAGACATAGTCAATATACAGAAATATAAAAGTAAGAGACATTTTCCAGTAGGTAAATGATTAATAGATATGAATAAAATGTTCTTAAAAAAAGTAAAAGATAGTGTAAAGTGTGAACCAGCAGGTGATATAATACTTCAAACAGCAAACAATAAGAGAAACGAAAATCAGAGTAGCTGAGTTTTCACTGCACGTCCAGAAAATTGAGCACACTTATGCAATATTGGTGGAGTTAGGAATCCATGCAACCACTCTTAAAACAATCTGGAATTACGTGAATGAAAACACCAAAAAGTCTGTACCCTTTGATGCAAAGATCCCACTGGTAGGAATGTGTACTCAAGATATGAATGATCAAAAAAAAAAAAAAGACTTCGCACGCACCAAAGTCTTCATAGCAGAACTTTTTATTCTAGTCACTATGATTCTGCAGCATTCAGTTTCGATTGCGCTGCTGCTGCTGTTCTTTGTATTTATACACACTTTAAGTTTTGCATATAATTTTCCTAAGTCTTCATACTCCATGTTACATTAGTTCATATGTCTTCCCATGTTTCTCTTTATTTTTTTGTGTTTATAATTTATAATTTCTTACAGCCGAGCAATATTCTATTGCATTCATGTACACAACTTGTCTCAGCATTTCTCGAGCAACGGGCATCTATTTTGTTTCTAATCTATTGCTGATGCTAAAGTTCCTGTTGTTCAGTTATGTCTGACTCTTCTTGACCCCATTTGGGATTTTGTTGGCAGAGATACTGGAGTGGTTTGCGATTTCCTTCTCCCCCTCATTTTACAGATGAGAAAACTGAGGCAAACAGGGTTAAGTGACTTGCCCGGGTTCCCACAGCTAGTAAGTAAGTGTCTAAACGGATATTGAACTAGATAAGTTATTCTGACTTCAGGCCCAACACTCCATCCACTATGCCACCTTGGGAACATAGGGTCATAGATTCAGAACTGGAAGGTACTTCAGAAGCCAATGAGAGTGGCCCTTTCATTTTACAGCTGAGGAACTTGTGCTTGAATGAGGTTCAGTGACTTGCCCACCATCATAGAGCTAGTAAGTTTCCCAGGTAGGATTTGAATTGTGCAGTCAGAAATTCCTGACTCTAAGATCAGTAGTCTATCCACAAGAGATGAGAAGGCATCCCTTGGCTTCTTTGCACAGGTATGCACAATGATTACATCAGATTTTAAAAATATGTTGGCTGTTTTTTCCTTTTTTTTTTTTTAAGGATGTTATAAGGGTTTCCCTCTGGGGAAGGGATACACTGAGAAATTGAGTTGCAAGAAAAAAAAATGTGAATAAAATTGAATTTAAAAAAGAATCCTTACTATGACATCTGTTCTTCCAGCCTTCATTGGATGACCTCTAGCAAGGGGGGATATTGTAGCTCTGAAGGGAGATAATGTAAGTAAAGCAGTTTGCAAATCCCGAAGTGCAGGGTAAATGTGCATGATCATTGCCACCATCATGGTGATCCTAACTGACTAGGCTCCTTTTTAGTAAGTTTTTCCTTCTATTGATTCTATATTTGCCTTTGACATCTTCCAGCACATGGTTTCTAACTTTGCCTCTGGGTCCCAAGTGGAACAAGTGGAGCCTGTCTTCCATGTGACAAAACTTCAAACCCTTGAAGATGGGGAAAAGAGAAGATCAAAGTAAACTGTGGTTCTACCTTTCATTTTATGTCATTTTAAAAAAATGACAAATATTAAAGAAGACATACTAGAATAAGATCTCCTATATGTGTGTGCATATATACATATTTCCACATATATGTATACATATAAATGCATATATTTATATATGCATAAATATAGGTATATATGTATATGTATTCATACATATATATATCTGTGTTTTAATCTAAACAAGTCAAACATTTCTTCTTCTGATAATTCTTCTATAAAATGAAAGGGATGGACTAGATCATACCTAATGTCTTTTCCAGTTCTTACAGTCTGTGATTCTCTTTATTTCATCAATGTGTCTCTTCTTTGGGGAAGCATAGCAGCGCGATCATCTACAGAGTTAGAAATAGGGGCAGGACAATGTTGGGGCCTTCAATAGACCATTAGTGAGCCTTCTGCTCCTGATTAACTTGGAATCCTGACGTTGGCACAGGATTTGTGTAAGCACTCAACAATTCAGGAAGAGGGAAAAGATTAGCTGAGGACATTTGAGGTTAACTCTAAAGGATAGGCATTGAATCAGATGTAAAAGGAGGGCTCTGGAGATTTAGTGTAGGACTTACTGGTAAATCTACAAGTATTTAA
>JAQQSU010013283.1:0-11696 GCA_028627135.1 Pseudochirops cupreus | reverse complement strand
CCATTTTCCCCTCCTGCCCTTTGGAACTTGCATCATCTATAAGATTTCAGTCAAGAATGACTTTGAAGTATAGAATCTGGGTTCTGACTAGGTTTCTATTTTAACAGGAATAGAGTATTTAGGAGAAGAGACTTTATATATGTATGTGTATCTATCTATCTATCTATCTACCTATCTACACACACATATATATATGTGTGTGTATATATATATATATATATACACATACATATACATAAACATATATATATATATGTATATATACACTAAGAGAATTGGTTCAGTTTTAGACATGTTGAACTTGAGGTGTGGCAGGACTTCAAAGAAGAGATATTATATTAGATGAGTTTTGGGTGGGGGTTATTGGAAGCAGGAAAGGTGATCGGAATCTCCTATCCATTTTCCCATCATAAATAAGCAAATGTTTTCAAAATGGGTGATTTTGTCAAAAGTTAACAACCACACCAAAGAGAATGAAAGAAAGCCTTCACACAAAACATATTAAATGAAATTTATTGGAGCGATATTTTGTGGGGCCAGTCATTTGGTCCTAGGACTGATGGCAAGTTACAGGGAATATTAGCTGCTGAGGGTACATAGATCCTTCTGGGTGAGAGTATGTTCCTTTAGATCTGCAGGTAATGGGTTTCATGCCCGTTGTTGATCCCACTTATGTTAACAGCAACCATGAAGACCCCCCCAAAACCTGGAAGGAAGATATGATGGGATGGAAGCTTCTGGGATTCCCTTATATACTAGAAAACCATCTTCTCACATGGGCTATGATCTTCCCATCATTTTTTACCTTTCTTGCTCTGGCTTTGACTTCTGTAGCATTTTAACTGGTCAGGAAACAAAGTGTTATCTGTTACCACTGGCCCATATCTTCTTTAGGCTTTGAGTATCGCCATCTGTCGAGAGGGTGAGGAGGGAAGATATGGGGTTGATCTTGTTAATTTATCCTACACCACCTGTGTAGAGATGGGGGAGGGCTCCTTCAAGGACTTGAGTTAGGGCCTGGAAAACTCTCTAGTCCGTACTTGACCAGACTGTGGAATTACTTTCTTATTGCCCAGATGGAAAATATCGGTGGGGATATACTTTTTAGGTGTAGAAAACCTGGGACAGAAGTTCTCTTATAGATCAGGATTATGACGAGTAAGTTGGCAAAAAAAACCCAAATAGGCATCATTAAGTCTATCCATAGACAAAGCACAAGACGGAACTCAACTCTCCCGAGCTGGTCTCTAAACTTTAAAGCCAGCTATGTCAATGTAGTGAATGGTTTAATAGCCTCTCAGGGCTCCTGGCCAATACTTTATTTATTGGAAAGTCTCGATTTGTGAAATGGGCTGACATATGTAACACAGGGATTCAGAAGAGAGCACCCCTTAAAGATATCCGATAGGCTGATAGTGATGTGGGACGAGAGTTCGGGAGAGAGATCGGAACTGAGTACACAGATCTGAGACTCCTCAATGTAGAACTCAAAAGGTTCATTTCCCAGAGGTTCAAACAACAAAATGAGATCACTGATGCAGAGTGTAGACTAGTGGTTTTCAAAGGGTATGCTGTGCCACACTAGTGAGTCCTGGTGAGTTTCAATAGATGTGCTGAGAAATTTCTCCTCACATAGTCAACCAGTAGGCATTTATTAAGCACCTGCTGGTGCCAGGCACTGTCCTCAGCACTTAGGGTACTAAAAAAAGGCAAAAGACAGTCTGCTTTCAAGGAGCTCACAGTCTCATGGGCGAGACAACATGTGAAATGACTACGTATAAACAAGCTATACAGAATAAATTGAATGGAATCAACAAAGGGAAGACGGTAGCATTAAGAGGGATTGGGGAAAGGCTTCTTGTAGAAGATGGTACTTTAGCTGGGACTTGAAGGAAACCAGGAGGAGGAGATGAGGAGGGGGAGTGTTCCAGGCTTGGGAGACAGCCAGGGAAAAAGCCCAGAGATGGAAGATGGAGTGTTTTATATGAGGAATAGCAAGGAGTCCAGAGTCACTGGGTGGAAGGGTATATGGAAGTAAGGTGCAAGAAGACTGGAAAGGTGGTGATGAGAGTAGGGTATGAAAGGCTTTGAATGCCAAACAAAGAATTTATATTTGATCCTATGAAATTATTTATTGAACCCCTATTTTATTCCAATCACTATTAATCAGTTCAGTGTGATTACGCTGGGTAATGATTGTTAGCAATTACCAATGATATACTTATCTACTAATACATATTTATTTAGTTTAGTCAACTGATGCTAATATAAGAATGGCATATAGTAATACATATTTTACAAATATCATATAGAGATAATTAGATAAGATAGATTCTTTCTTATAGTAGGCCTCAGACTGTAAATTCACTGTTCACTATTTATTTACTAGTTATAAAGTTCACTTGCCTAACCACAAGAATGCTGATGACCCAACCCAGTGTGGGTGAGCTATCCTGATGTGATATAGAAAGTTACCCAATTTATTTTTGTGTCTCTGGACCACCCTCTTGCTCAGCATGAGGAGGGACCCATCTTATGCCCACTTAGTAAGTGGAGATGACCCTTGTCTTGCCCATCCTGGACCACTCATGCTAATGCATCATTTCTGGCCCTTCTAGAGGGTCAAAAGCAAAATCTATTGACCAATGAGACTCTGTATTTTACTTTTCCTCTTCTGAGTGTCTGGGTATCAAGCCCCGTAAAAGTAAGGCCCTGGGGAAATGAGGCATTTCAGATTATGAGAAAGATCTGAGGTCCTATTCATTGAAGGGGTTTGGTTCCTTTAATGAATGGTTAGTATCTCATGCCTTAATGTTTTTTGTTGTATATTAGATAATTTTGGGCCTGACACCTGGAAGTGATAAGGAGACACTGGAGTTTATTGAGTAAGGGGAGTGATATGGGCAGACCACTGCTTTAGGAAGATCACTTTGTCAGTGGAATCAAGGTTGGGCTGTAGTAGAGAGAGAGTTGAGGTGGGGAAACCAACCACCAGGCTATTGCAATAGTCCAGATATGGGGTGATGAGGGCTTGCACTAGAGTGGTGGCAGTGTCAGAGGAGAGAAGAAGGAATATAAAAAGATATTATAGGGGGTGGGTAGGTGGCACAGTGAATAGAGCACTGGCCCTGGAGTCAGGAGGACCTGAGTTCAAATCCAGCCTCAGACACTTAACACAAAACTAGTCTTGTGATCTTGGGCACGTCACTTAACCCCAATTGCCCTACCTTCCTCCCTCCAAAAAAAAAGCAAAAAAAAAAGATATTATAAAGGTGAAATGGATAGGACTTGGCAACAAGCTTGGGGGACTGTGAGGATGATGGTAACCTTGACTAATAGGGAGGTTCTGAAGAAGATAAGGTCATGAGTTCTATTTTGGACATGCTAAGCTTAAGATGCTTATGGGACACCTAATCTGATAGGTCCAATAGGCAGTTGGAGATGAGAGATGAGCTTAGCAGAGAAGTCAGGGCTGGATAAGTACATGTGAGAATCATCAGCATAGAGATGGTAATCGAGAATCCATGAGAGCTGATGAGATAATCAAGTGAAGGAATATAATGGGAGAAAAAGAAAGGACTTAGGACAGAATTTGGAGGAATATATACCATTTGCAGTTGTGACTTGGGTAAAGATTCAGCAAAGGAGAGACTAAGAAAGAATGGTTAGTTAGGTAGGAAGAAAAGCAGGATACACTAGTGTAAAACCTGAAGAAAAGAGAAAATCAAGGAGAAGATGGTGAGTTACAATGTCAAGGGTTGCAGAGAGGTTAAGAAACATAACGGTTGAGAAAAGGTCATAAGATTTAGCAATCAAGAAATCACTGGTAAGTTTGAAGAAAATAGTTTTGGTTGAAAGATGAGATTAGAAGACAGACTGTTTTATTTTTAAAACAAGCGAGCAAGAGGAAAGGAAGTAAAAGCATCTATTGCAGGAATTCTGTTCAAGGCATTTAGCCAAAGGGAACAAAAAGGAGAAATTCGGGACAATAGCTAGTGGAGATAGAGGGATCAAATGAGGGCTTTTTGAGAATGGAGGAGACATGAAAGTGTCTGTAGGCAGTAGGGAAGCAGCCAGCAGATAGGAAGAGATTGAAGATAAATGAGAGGGGGGATGATGAAAGGGCAGTCTGCTGGAGGAGATGGATGGAATGGGATCACTTGTAAGTGTAGAGGGATTGGCCTTGGCAAGGAGAAGGGCCACCTCTTCAGATGGGATGGGGTGAAGGAGAAGATAGCAACAGAAGGGATCTGGGTGATGTGAGATGAGGAGTAGGAGAGAAGAGGGAGCTCTTGGCAAATGATCTCAATTTTTTTCTCAGTGAAATATGAGGCAAGGTTCTAAGCTGAGTCTCACACCCTGCGACTTTTGCATTCTACAGTTCCCACCTCTAGCTACAGTTTTCTGCCTGCTCATGCCTGTTTTTCATTAGGAAGGTCATAATAACAGTTTTATCAGTGGAAAAGCCAAGTTACTGGTGATTAAGGAAGAATGGGGTGAGAGGATGCTAGTGAAAAGCAGAAGCAGAGGGAATCCTAAGTTTTGCAAGAGGAATATGGGATGACTAACACCTGGCGGGGAGGGCTGTTTTTCCACCTTTTGTGTCCACCTTTTTTGTCTCACCTGTGGCTCCAAGAAGCTGTATGTAGCCACCACACTCCAGTAAACTGTCTTAGCAGCTGGGCTAAAACAGGTAAAAGGTAACCAACTGACCTCAAATCCATCATTAGGGGATGTTCACCTGAAGCACATAAAGACTTCCTCTGGTAGAATGGGTGGATGAGAACAGTTTGTTCCAATGACCATGAAGGTGGCTGAAGCAGGCACTGTGGAATGCTTAGAGCCTGGTCAGACATTGAAGGCACCCAGGTCATCTACTGTGTCGTGAGCTTTTACCAGCCTTCCTGACTTTTGTCTTGCCCCACTGAATTTTGATGAAGAAAGAGTGAGATTGATGGTTTGGTGCAACTCTGCCTCACTTAAAACCGATTCATGCATGAGTCAAGGCATAGCCCATCATGCAATGTCATTGGTACTCTTCAAAAATGAAGGACAAACAACACTCCAACAATGGTTCTGTAGGCCCAATTGCCTGGAAGCTTTCCCTCCCCCCCCCCCCCAACAATTCCTCACAGCAAAGAATCAGAGATTAGAGGAAGAAGAGAAGCCTCAAAGTAGAGCCTTGCTAGGCAGAAGATGAACAACAAAGGCAAAGGATTAGTTAAACAGTAGGAGAAGAACCAGGAAACAGCAGTGTCCTAGAAGTCAAGGAGGGTCAGCTAGGTGGCACAGTGGATAGAGAGCTCTGGGCCAGGAGTCAGAAAGACTCATCTTTGTGAACTCAAATCTGACCTCAGACACTTGCTAGTCGTGTGACCCTGTGCAAGTCACTTGACCCTGTTTGTCTCAGTTCCTCAGCTGTAAAATGAGCTGGAGAAGGAAATGGCAAACTATTCTAGTGTCTCTGGAAAGAAAACCCCAAATGGGGTCACAAAGAATCAAACGCAACTGAAATAGCTAAACAGCAACAACAAAAAAAGTCAAGGGAAGAAAGAGAGTACAAAAAGAGGAAGTATTTGACTGTGTAAAATGTCACAAAGATGTCAAGCAGGACAAGAACTGAAAGAAGTCCATTGGATTGAATGGAAATCAGCGACACCCTCAGAGAGAGCAGCTTCAGCTGAGTAGTAGAGTCAGAAGCCAGAGTGCAAAGGCTTGAGAAACCCTTGAGTGGGATGCGGTGAGAAAGTGGAGGTGACCAGTTTAAATAACTTTTTCTAGGAGTTTGCCTGCGAGAGGAAAAAGATGATCCAGGATGATGACCTAGATCTCTGAGCCTCAGTTTGTTTTGTTATATGTCAATTAGGAATAAAAATACTTGTTCTGCCCACCCCACAGAGTTGTAAGTAAAGTGCCCTGTGAGCCTTTAAGCATTATGCAAGGATGATTTATAATTCTTATCCCCATTGTATAGATGAGGAAACTGAGTGACAGCTGAACTTAGATCAGGTCTTCTGGATTCGCATTCAGGGATCCTGCTCCATCTTACCATCTCTCTGTGGCACCATAAGCCACACAGTAGAAGTCTATTAGGATAAGACTCGTTAATAATGTGTCTTGGGGGCAGCTAGGTGGTGCATTGAATAGAGCACCAGCCCTGGAATCAGGAGGACTTGAGTTCAAATCCAGCCTCAGACACTTAACACAAAAACTAGCTGTGTGACTTTGGGCAAGTCACTTAACCCCAACGGCCCTCCAAAAAGCAAAATAAATAAATGGATGAATGAATGAATAAATAAATAAATCAGCAACTTTATGCTTGTCCTGTGCGCCCTCCACTCTAAGCCTCCTGCAATGAGATCCTCATCGAAGGCTCTCCTGTGCTTGTGGGTTGTAGAGCGGAAGTTCTGGCTTCAGATAGGGACCAGAGACAGACTGTGTGCTGTTCAAGACTCAGTCTAGTTAGAGGAGGAGAGGCTTGTCAGCAGAATGTAGGCTATGGTGACTCTCGAAAGAGATAAAAAGTACAGAGTGTATGACTCTGTGCCAGGCTCAAAAGATACAAATAGCACAGTCGTAATAATGATTGATGTTTCTCTAGGACCTTGAGGTTTACAGGACCCTTTACATGCTTTATCTCATTTGGGTCTCACAGCCTGGTAAAGTACATAGAGCAGATGTTATTCTCTTCATCTTAAGGAAATTAAATTTCCTCAGATAAGGAAAATGAGACTCAGAGAGATTAAGCAATGTGCCCATGGTCACACAGCTTCTTACTTTGTGAACCTTGGTATTCATGGTCATAAGCTCAGCCTTCTACCTAGTATGTCTCGCTGTCTCTCAGGAGAAAGCAGTTGCTGTGAATGACGATACAGATATAGTGACTGCTAAGATGCTACGTACTGTCAGCTATTATAGGCTTCTATGATGTGCTGGGCACCGTACCAAGCCCTGGGGAGACCAACACAAAAAAGAAAGCCAGTACCTGCCCTCAAGGAGCTTACCATCTAACTGGTGAAGACAACCCACAAAGGGAAGCTGAAAAGGTGGAGGACGGGGGAGGTAGAGGGGACAGGAAGGGAATCAAGGGGGATAGAGAAGGCGGAGGAGTCCCAAAGCAGTGCAGCCAAGTGAGAGAGGAAGGGATGTTGGAGCTTAGCTAAGCTCCCTTCTTAAATAGAGGCTTTGATGCTCTTGACTCCACCTTCCAATCAGAGGGACAGAGGGTGGTGATGAGGTGGAGTCCCAGAGCTGATGAATCCTGCAGGATGGAAAGTTTTTTCTAATAATGAGCTTCCTGGGGCAGGGTGAGGTCCAGGAAATTGCAAAGTAGTGTGGTCAGGTGAGAAATTAGTATTTATTTCTCTTCCTCCTCCTCCTCCTCCTCCTCCTCCTCCTCTTCCCATCCCCTCTGTCCCCCTCCAGTAATTGTTGTTTGTCCTTCATTTTTTTTGGAAGGTGAAAGGCAAGGCAAGGTCACACAGCTAGTAAGTGTGTCAAGTGTCTGAGGTAGGATTTGAACTCAGGTCCTCCTGACTCCAGGGCTGGTGCTGTATTCACTGTGCCACCTAGTTGCCCCTGTCCTTCATTTTTTGAAGAGGATCAATGACGTAATGGGTGATGTCTTGACTCATGTGTGAATTGGATTTAAGTGAGGCGGGGTTGTGCCAAGTCATCAGCCTCACTATCTCCTCCAGAGTCACAAGAATCCAGTGGCAAAGACAAAGGCCAAGATGACTGGCGATGGTCCCCAGCAGCTGTCCATGGAGCTGGTGAAGGGGCTCACTTACTTCATCTTAATTTATCATTTTCTCTGCAGGTGTAATCTACCCCCGATCTCAGAGAAGTACACCGGGGACGTTGGGGCAAAGACTGATGTTGTTACTGTGAACCCCAGCATCATAACAGAGAGGTTAGTCTGAGCCTTGGCCTGAATTTAGATCGAGAAGGGACCTTAGAGGTCATCCAGTGAGATACCAACCTCCCCCTTCCCCCACCCAGAGGGGGCACGTGACTTGTCCAAGTCCACACAGGTAAGTGTCAAAGGTGGAGTCTGAGCTCAGATCCTCTAACACCAGTCAATATTTTCTCTATTGGGAATAATGGAGACCTATGTATAATGCTACACCTGAGTATAATGTTACACTTATGATCCTTTTGAATCTTCAAGAATCTTTTAATCTCTTACAGGGGTCATACCTTAAGCTATTATCAGCCATGGAGACTTTAATTAGCACATAGCACTTGCTCCTGTATCCTGCAACCATAACATTTCCAACTAGGAAGGGACCATAAAGATCTAATCCAATCCCCTCTTTTTAAAGAAGGAACCACGGAAGAGAGGAAGTGACTGGCCCTAGGTCTGACAGATCCAGGACTGGATTAGTAGAAAAGGGACAAAAGGCTGTTCTGAGAAATATATAGTGGCATTTTAGGAGATACTGGAAAGTTTTGTCTGCTTTGCTACGGGCTGGTCTGGCTTACACTGAGATCCTGAGGACAGGTTGAGGACAGATTTCTGCTGAAGAGAAGTTAACTTACCTACTCTCTTGACTTCCTCAGCCTCCCTTCTAGCTTTTCCTTTCTCTTCCTTACCTTCATTCTTCCTTTTTTTGGTTTCTTCTCTCCCTTTTCTCTCAAGCCTTAAATCATGGACAGGCTGTTAAGCACTGAGTAAAAAGCAGCGGAGAAATGGTCTTGATTAGGCCTGGAAGTTCAAAGTTGATTGCTAATAAGTGTTAGGGAGATAAGTCACAGGGTCTCAGAGTAAGAAGGGTCCATCTCAGAATTCCCTCTATGAGGCACTTAACCAGAGGCTATCCAGCCTTTGTTTGAAAACTTCTAGTGAGGGGAATCCCACCATCTTTTGAGGCAGCCCATTTCATTTTGGAATAGTTTTTATTGCTATAAATGTGAAATCTGCCTCTAGGGCCAAGCAGAACAAGTCTAATTTATCTTCCATATGACAGCCAGTCCTTAGCATTTATTAAGCACCTACCAGGTATCAGGGCAGCTAGGCAGCTCAGTGGATACAGTGCTGGGCCTGGATTCAGGAAGACTCGTCTTCCTGAGTTTAAATCTGGCCTTAGACACTTCCTAGCTGTGTGACCCTGGGCAAGTCACTCAATCCTATTTGCTTCAGTTTCCTCATCTGTAAAGTGAGCTGAAGAAGAAAATGGTAAACTACTCCTGTATCTTTACCAAGAAAACCCCAAATGGGGTGATGAAGAGTCAGAAATGTTGGGGCAGCTAGATGGCGCAGTGAATAGAGGACTGGCTCTTAAGTCAGGAGGACCTGAGTACAAATCCAGCCTCAGACACTGAACACTTACTAGCCGTGTGACCTTGGGCAAGTCACTTAACCCCAATTGCTCTGCCCTCCCCCTCCAAAAAGCAAAAAAAAAAAAAAGAGTCAGACATGACTGAAAAACAGCTAAAAATAATAAAAAAAGATACTGTGCTGAGCATTGACCTTCAAATACTTGAATAAGCTAGCATGTTCCCAGCTAAGTCATGTTTCCTCTTGGCTAGATATTCCTATTTCCTTTGAGCCATCCTTGTATGGTAGGACCCTCAGTCCTCTTACTATCTTGTGTGTCCTGTGGAGGTATTCATTCTAAAGTATGGTGCCCCAAACTGAACATAATATTCCAGATATGCTCTGGGCAAGGCAGAGTATGAGGGGCTATCCCTCCCCTTATTCTGGACATTGCTTCTACTAATGTACTCTCATCTTTTTGCTTTCTAAGGCAAGCATACCATTTCCTCTTCCAGCTCATTTTACAGATGAGGAAACTGAGGGAAACAGGGTTAAATGACACGCCCAAGGTAACACAACTAATAAGTGTCTGAGGCTGGATTTGAACTCAGGTCTTATTGACTCTAGTCCCGCTGCATCCATTTTGCCCCCTAGCTGCCCCATGCCAAAGGTATGAACAGCATAAAGTTGGGAGGGAGAGTTAACACAGTGGATAAAGAAAATAGGATCCAAAAAGATCTCAGTGGGCCATCACACTGGACAGAATATTTTTATATTCATTTTTTTAGATGAAACTTAATAGTATCAAATGTGAAGCCCTACACTTGAGTTTTAAAAAGCACCTGCACAAATATAGACTGGAAAGGCAAAGACTAAACCACAGTTCATGTGAAATCAAGCTTTTAATAAACTGTAAGCTCAGCTTGAGTAAATATAGCGTAAATAGAGCAAATATAGTATCTTTGCCAAGAAGCCCCCCAAAAAGGGGCCATGAAGAGTTGCACATGACTGAGAAATGTCTGAACAACATCAATCTTTGGCAAGCATAGCAGATGTGCCTCCATCCAAATCATTGACAGTCAGTCAGTCAGTCAACATTTACGAAGTGTTTACTGTGTGCTGGGCACTCAAATGCTAGGGATACAAAAAGGTGCAAAAGACAGTCCTTGCCCTTGAGAGCTCACAATCTCATGATAAAACTGTTTATAGCATTAGAGGACCAAGGACAGATCTCTAGAGCACTCTACTAGAGACTTCCCCCCAAGATGACATTGATCCCTTACAGGCCATTCAAAATGTTTAGTAAGAAATAAGTACTCACGATGATTTGGAAACTACTAAGAGAGAGGCCTAGAGGGATTACATTCTCCTGAGCGAAGGAACTGGCAGGTAGGATTTCTCTGTCATCATCAGTGATTGTTGTGTAATCAAGGGGAAGAGGAGAGGGGCCATAGGATGGCGTGAGGGTAAATGTTATTTTAATGTTCAAACTAGAGAAGAGAATGGAGTCTTCACACTATAGGTCAGCACACTTGACTTTGATTCCCAGCAAAATTCTGGAATGTACTATTAACGGGAAGGTCCATGAACATCTAGAAAAGGAAGGAGTGATCACAAAGCTCTTGCATGACTTCATAAGAAGAGGTCCTGCCAGACTAAGCTCATTTACTTTTTTTTTTTTGACAGTTACTAAAATAGATAGAGAGGTGATCTCAAAGTCATAAAGAACTGAGTTCAAGTTCCACTTCTGACACATACTGGTCTGATTATATGACCCTGGGCAAGTCATCTTTTCAAAGCTTTAGATAATTTTCTTAAAAGGTGCCAATCTGCTTTGGTGGAGGGAGTTTCCTGACCTGGGAGTTCTCTAAATAAGGAAAGTCATAGATTTGGTCCCTATCCCTACTAGACTGATAGATACAGAGACTATTTTGGCCACAGTGTACCTAGGTTTTAGAATTCTGTCATGCTACCATTGTGGAAAAGATATAAGGATAGTATATGATATGGGCAGGTAGGTGTTACATTGGTTAGAGAGTCTGGCCTGGAGTTAGGAAAACTCGTTTTCTTGAGTTCAAATCCAGCCTCAGATACTTACTAACTGTGTGACCCTGGGCAAGTCCCTTAACCCTGTTTGCCTCAGTTTCCTCACCTGTAAAATGGGCTGGAGAAGGAAATGGCAAACCACTCTAGTATCTTTGCCAGGAAAACCCCAAAATGGGGTCATAAAAAGTCAGACACAACTGAAAAATGACCAAACCAAAACAATAAGATACAATATAATATTATTATTATTATTGACTACATCCAACTGGAACTTGAGATACACAGGCACTGTGGTTGGGAGATCCATCCTGCCCTACCGAAAAGTGACATAGGAGAGAATAGACTGGGGGAGGGGGGACACACTGGGATGGCTGCTTTGGGGCGGTGGGTG
>JAQQSU010013282.1:0-11697 GCA_028627135.1 Pseudochirops cupreus | reverse complement strand
TTGACTACATCCAACTGGAACTTGAGATACACAGGCACTGCAGTTGGGAGATCCATCCTGCCCTACCAAAAAGTGACATAGGAGAGAATAGACTGGGGGAGGGGGGAAACACTGGGATGGCTGTTTTGGGGTGGTGGGCGGGGGAAAGACGGGGAGAAAATATGTAACTCAAAAATTTAATAAAATAAATTTATTATTAAAAAAAAAGAAAAAAAAAAAAGAAAAGCCCCAGAGAGGCACAGTCAGAATTTCCTGAGAACTTGTGGTGGCAGAGCTTCTTCTGAACAGGAGCCCAGGAGTCCAGGAGTCCAGGAACCCAGGTGACAAAGGAGCCCAGAATCCCAGGAGAAGACTGAGGAAGCATGACCAGGATGCTGAGACTTTGTTTGTGGCTTGGTTGAGCCTTGAATTCTTGGGAACAGAAATTGTGAAGGATTTGAGATGGATTGGACCCTGTGAATTTCAGGGTGGAGCAGAACCTACCCGGAGAGCTGGACAAGGAACTGGGAGCTGTCTGCCATTGAACCCAGGTGAATCCAGTCTGGTGAATCTGTGTAGAATCTGGGACCATGGAAGGGAATCCAGGGAATCTGAGAACTGGCCCCAAGTCAAGATGAAGAAAAGACCTCTCCTTGGGTATTGAATGCTGTGATGATAACATGGTTTACTAGTGACCTGAGGGGTGTGTGTGTGTGTGTGTGTGTGTGTGTGTGTGTGTGTGTGTGTGTGTGAGTGTGTGTGTGTGTGTGTTTTCTAATGATTGTACTTAGTGATTAATGATACTTAGTAACTGATTGCTAAATAAATGACTGATTGAGTTAACCTAGTTGCCCCATGAGTGGAAGACTGACTGTTGTACTCTCAGATGACAGAATGCCTGAGTAAGGAGGCAAACCTCCTTAGGGATACCACATGATTGTTCTTTGTTCTAAATATTATGACCACTTCAGTGAAAACTATGGGGCCATTTTAATGATTAGCTGCTGTGAACACGATATTGTGATTTTCTGTGATAAGTTGTAACATTGTGAATGCTGTACCTTGATTTCTGAGAATGTTTTGCTTTGATTTGTTATGGAATAAATAGAGTGTTCACTATACTGTGTAATCAGAACCTTAAAAGCTGTTCACAGTAGCATTCTTTTGGAAAGCTGCTTGTGCATGGCATTACATCAGTCTGGTTGACAGAATGATCATGTAAGTAGGAGGAGAACCAGGAGAGAATGGTATCCCAAAACTCAGAGAAAAGAGAGTGTCAAGAAGAAGAGGGTGATCAACAATTCAAATGCTAAAGAGAGGTCAAGATGAATAAGAGTTGGGAAAAGGCCACTGGATTAGGCAACTAAGAGAGCCTTGGTACCTTTGGAGAAAGCAGTTTTGTCGAAATGATGAGGCCAGTATGTTAGGTGTTAAAAAGAGAATGAGAGGAAAGAAAGTAGAGGCACCTATTGGAGATGACCTTCTCAAGATGATGATCCACAAAAGGCAGAAGAAATATAGGACAATGGTAGACATAGAAGGATCAAGCAAGAGATTTTTGAGGACACATGCACGTTTGTGGACAGTAGAGAAGGTGCCAGTAGCCAGGGGAATATTGAAGAAAAATGAGAGAGTAGAGATAAGAGAGGGGGAAATCTATTGGAGGAAACAGTATGGAATTTGATCCCTTGTGCAAGTGTTACACTAATCACTGAGAAAATAAAGTCACTCAAGATGTTCATAGTCTAAAGACCTCAACCCAACTTTCCAGTTTTATTGTAAATTACTCCAGTTCATATACTCTGCAATTAAGAAAAACTGACCTTCCTGTTCCTCACATGGAACCCTCCATCTTCTACCCCTGGGTCTTTGCCTTGGTTTTCCTCCATACCTAGAATATACTCCCCTCCTCAGCTATACATCTTCAGTTTCTTTCTACCTTCGACATGTTGCCTGTCCTAATTCCCCAGCTGCTGGTGCTTTTCTCCCCCAATCTAATAGTTTCCCTATTATGTGAATATTCCACAATCATTTCTGCTTCCTTGTTTTCATGCATATGATTCTCATCTCAAATGACTTTACCCTGTCCTTTTACCCACCTGTCTTTGAAGAGCCACATAGCTCAAACCCTTTGACTTCCATGAAGTTTTTTCTTCCTATTCTTGACTTTACTATTTTTTATCCTTGAACTCATAGATTCAGGAAACAGAAAGTTTGAGCTGGAATGGACCTTAAATATCACCACATCTAACCCTCTGGTTTTTCAGACTAGGAGATTGAGAGAATTGAGGCAACTTGCCCAATGTCCCATGGCTGGTTCATTAGTGACATGAAATAGAATCCACGTGTCCTGACTCATGGTGAAGTGCTTTTTTTCCATTAAAACACACTGCCTCAGAAATTTGCTGTAGGAGATAATGAAATATTCTTCAGTTTTGACAATTTACTCATATGTCGTAGTCTTATCTGGACAATTAAATTTGAAGCAGTGACTGTGGATGTAGCCTAAGTGTAGGGTTAAATTTGTTTTAATTTATAGTGGATATAAAAATAAGTCTGATCCCTTTAAAATGCCAAGTTGCTTAATCATTCACCTACCATCAAGCCTGAATGGTTTGATTGAACTCAGCTAAGCACAATGACATCACCAGAGGGCATCTGGGCAGCTCACAAGGAAGATTTGCTTCAGGGACTAGAACAGAAGGAAGGTCAGAAGGAAAGACTGTTTCATATGGAAAAATCATAGAAGGGATGTTTGTCTATAGAAGAGAGGTTTTGCTTAAGGAGAAGGGTTACTTCTGCTCCTAAAGAAAACAATTTTAAAAAGATTGGCTGCTCTCAGTCCCAAGAAGAGACGGATCAGAAATATTTGAGACTCTGTAGCTCTTAGCTGACTTAAGCACATAAAAAGCTTTATCAAAATGTAATTATCCTGGTCATTTTAACCATTCTCAAACAACTGATAGTAGGCTGTAAAAGAATGGGCCAAGTTACCATAATTGCATGTCAAGAAGAGACAGTATACTACATACTTTTGATTTTTTTTTGTCTTTCTTAGATAAATGTTAGTAATATTTGAGTGGCATTTGGAGCCCTAAGAAAATCTTCACCTCACTTTTACCCTACAAGCTTTCACTGCAGTGTTTATTTTTTCTCTCAACATCTGAAGGACACAATTAGTTCAAAGCAAAGGCATTTAATACAATAGCATAGTAAATATACACACACACACACACACATATACACATGTATACCATATATGCCATATATACACATACATATACATATACATATGCATATATACATATATACCATACATATACACATACATATACACATATATACCATATATACATATACATATACACATATATACCATATATACATGTACATATACACATACATATACATATACATATGCATATATACATATATACCATATATACATATACATATATACCATATATACATATACATATACATGTACATATACATGTACATATACATGTACATACACACATATATATACCATGACTCTCACTGAAGCTACCCTGGCTATGAGTGGCCTCTTCACAGGGAAGGTTGATTTGTTAATATTCTCATGGAGGCTGGTGGTCATAGAATTCCTACTGCTGAGTTTCGATCCCTGATACTAGAATCTAAGCCCATTTCTTTTAAGGTTACCAGACCATCTTATGTCCAATTAATTAGAGTATAATGAGTAGAACATCTCCCTGCCCCCTCCCCTACACCCAGACAATTGATTTAGTTATGGCTACAACATGCCCCTAACAAAAATTACGTACATCATGGTTATTTAATAAATACTTGTTGATGGGGGTGTTGTGTCATCCTTTCACTATTAAGGGGCCTTTCTGCTTGGAACCAAGATGAGTATGGATCAAGGTTCATCCCTGGGAGATTCTGGCTGCTAATAAGAGGGTGTAAGCAGCTTTTCTTGTAGTCTTTCCTTTGTCTTACACATTTTTGACCCTGAAGCCATGGAGGAAAATTATTTTAAAAGCATCATTTTGCTCTAACTAAAAACAGGTTTTGCTTATATGTACAGTTGCTTCAACTGTATAGAATAGAAAGGTATTCAATATATAATATAGACAGCCATTTATCATCTCAACAGAGTAGAAATATTAAACAGAAAATGTATGTACACGTTGATAGAAAAACTGAAAGAGTTCTAAGTGCTAGGGACACAAGGACTAAAATGAAACAGTCCTTGCTCTCAAGAAGCTTACATTTGGTTCACTCTAGCCTCTCCAGTTCCTTGTCATCCTTGGACTTTAGATCATTCTGCCTTCTCCCCATAAATTCAATATTTGCCTCACAGCCTTCTTCATTCCAGTTTCTGTTCCCTTCAAACATTTTGGCCCCCTCATTTTTCAACCTATGAAACTCCTATGAACCATATTTCTAGTCTACCCTAATAATCATGTATAGAATTAGTCATTCCTTAACTATACACATGCACACAGAAACAACTAAATTTGTCCCAGATGCCAGAATTCCTAGCTGTTAGGGGGAGGCCTGATACCATTACCTTGTTTATCTAGGATCAATGTCGGGATGAAATGAGGTACTAATAGATTTTAACCAAAAGAGTTTAGTTCACTATAGCATAGAAAAAAATATATCAGGAAGAATATAGTAGCACTTGGCTTCAGCCCTTGCTTCCTTATAGAAATATATACCTGGTCAACAGGTCAGGATACAGAGATTTGAGTGGTCTCAAGGTATCTGTCAAATCTGAGAAACCTGGACTCCACTTGGGTGAGACTTTCTATACCCACAGGTGACCAGGAAGGTATGTCAAGGGGAAGAGGTCAATCAGGTCTCTGGGACAACTTTGTTGTCATCTTTTAGAGAAAACAATTCCAAGTTGGAGAGAGAGAAGGAGGGAGGCTCAGGCCTCAGCCATGTTGATACTAATCTTATCATACTAAGTATGGTTCTGACAAACAGCACCCATTCACCTCGGCACAAAATCTTAATGAAGAACAACAAAATCCAGACCTTTGCTGGTTCTCTCCTTCCAGATAGCCCAGCTTGTAGGATCATAGGATTTGGAGCCAGAAAGGACCTTTTAGGTAATACTGTCCAACCCCCCATTTTTCATGTGAGGAGGTCTAGTAATGGAAAGTAATTAGAATGCAGACCCTCTTGTGCCAGCAATTTTTCTACTGTGCCTTGCTTATTTCTGTACCTAGCACAGTACCTAATTCACCCAATACGATACAATCTAATTATCTATTGAAGGAATTTAGGATGTTTTAGTCTGGAGAAGAGAAGACACATGGGGTCATGATCTCTGGATCCAATTATTTGAAAGGCTGTAGAGAGATAAACCTCATTCTTTTTGTCCCCAGAAGGCAAAACTCAGAACAATGAGTAGAAATCATGGAGACAAATTTAGATTTGATAATGGGAAAGGGGAGGGGACAAGCATTTATTAAGCATCTACTACGTTTCAGGCACTGTGCTAGGTGCTTTACAATTGTTATTTCAGTTGCCTCACAACAACCTCATGAAAAAGGTGCTATTATTATCCCTACTTTACAGTTGAGGAAACTGAGGCAGATGAAAATTAAGTGATTCACCCAGGGTCACACAGCTAGAAGGTATCCGAGGATAGATTTGAATTCGTATCTTGCTCACTCCAGGTTCAGTGCTCTAACTCCTCAGGTATCCCAGTTACCAGGAGGAAAAAAGAAAAAAAAAATACTTATGGACAATTAGTCCAAAAGTGAAATGGGTTACCTCTAAGGCAGTGTGCTCTGCCTGGTCACCGCCAACTGAGCTTATTTTTTAGTTATGACTTGGTCTTGATGCCTACTGATGTCCTTCCAACTCTGAGATTCCATAGCAAGCAATCAGTACTTACAGGTTCAGACCTGACCCAGAGAAGAAAAATAGTTTACCCAGGGTCACACAAGTAGGAATTAGCAAAGATGGGATTTGAACACAGGCGGGGGGGGGGGGCGGGTATTGCACTGGATAGAACACTTGGGCATGGAGTCAGGAAGATATGAGCTCAAATTTGGCCTCAGAAAATTAGTAGTTGTATGATCCTGGGCATGTCACCTTGCCTCTGTTTGCCTCAGTTTCTTTACCTGTGAAGTGGGAATAATAATAGCATCCAGCTCACAGAGTTGTTGTGAGGTTGAAATGGTGTAACATATGTAAAGTGCTTAGCACAACACTTGGCATATATAGTAAGTTCTAATAAATACTTATTATCTTCCTTCCTGACTCTGAGTCCAGCATTCATTATGTTATACCCACACTTTGTAGAGTGAATCAGGTTCCACTTGAATTCAAACGATATGTCATTCTAAAAGCATGTTCATAATAGCTCCATTGGGAGATAAGATTTTAGCCTTGGTTGCATGAATTTGAATGTTGTTCTCTCTCTCCTGCCCTCTCTGAGTTAGGTTTCACCTCAGATGACCATATAGGATTTATTCCTCTCTCATCATCACTGGGCACTGCTGCATTTCAGAGAATTCTAGCACTGTTGCCTTTCAAGGTTACTCCACGGAGAATGGAGGAAGTCCTGGGGCTTTCATCCACATAGAACTGTATACATTCACATTTCTTTCTGGTTACATGGAAAAACTTAAATGCCTCTTCTGAATCACTGCCATGAGAGCCATGGTTTCTACACAGAATATTTTCCACCTCTGAAAATGTATTTTTGAAAAATATTAACATGAGCATAAATCAAATCTCCATGCAGCTGTAGGCAAGAGACACTGAGTGGAAGCTAAAAAGAGTCAGTCAGCCCCATGCTGGGGAGGGGTGGGAGGCAGGGGAGAAGGAGGAAGGCTTGCACACCCCTGTGAATGTTATAGTAAACAAGGCACCCAGCCCCAAACAGACATACATGGCATCCTCGTTTCATGGGAGGGAGGGGAGGCAGCACATGGTGTTCTCTAGAGGTTCAAATTGGAAGCAAAATCCAAGATAAGACAGTGCCAAGCCATTTCGCTAACCTGGCTTGTAAAGGAGACTGGCCTCTCACAAAGACAGATGGCACAGTATGTAACAGTTACGTAATCAACAACCTGAACTGGTAGTAGGCTGCCAAAAGCAGAGGAAAGAACTAGATTTCCTCTGAGCAAAGATGAATTGTTTCACCCTTTAAAAGCCAAGCAGGACTACTCTCCTGGCAATCTGGGGGTGGCTTATGCTCCCAGCTGTACCCTGCCATTTTGGCTAAGCCCTCAGCAAGAGCAGTCAGGCCATTGGAGGTCATTAGTTTCTGCCGCCAAATCCCAGTAGGATTTGAGGGGTTCCATGGCAAGGTTAGAGAAAGAAAAGGTTCTGAGGATTTAGTGAAGTAGGCATTTGGGTGATACCTTTAGGATGTTACCTGGGCATCTGCACAGGTGGTCACTTACTTATAAATGGCTTTTACATAATTTACTGCCCCAATGCCCTTCCCACCTCCTGCTGTAAGCCACTTTCACAAGCCTGGCTACCACAGACTCCATTGAAAAATAACAAATACACTTTACATGCCATCTTGCCATCCCCCTGGCACCTTTCCCCTTCTCCCATTCTTTTCTACCTCTTCCTCTGAGCTCAGCAACTAGTTTGTGAATAAGTGCTACCAGATTATCATTGTGGCTGGAAAGAGTGTATCACCAGATTGCTCAAAGGATCAATTATGGAGACATTCTCTTTCTTGGCCACCATTGCCATGTAAGTGCGGTCTTCTATTAGAATGCAAGCTCTCTGAGAGCAGAGACTGTCTCACTTTGTATGGGTAACCCCAGCAATTAGCACAACGCTTAGACCATAGTAATTTCTTAATAAATTTTTTTAAATTCATCCATTCTTCCATGCCAAAACAAAACCCTTGAAATTTTTGGGAATCTCTAGGTTCCTAAGGAAAGGAAGAAACTACAAAAGCAAGAACTTTAAAAAACCGACCCCAAGGGGATGTGCATTCCCCTGCCAGTCAGTAACCTGATTATTCTTCTACCATAAATATCTTCTTCCCCACTATTTAATTTCTTCCTTGCATTTTAGTTGCCTGATTTTTTACCAACTAGAAATTCATTTGGGGTGTTCTGCATTCCATTTTTAACCTTTGATAGAATTAAGCTTCATTTATTCTTTGATGAGAATTAAGTTCATTAGATTGCCTTTTTTTTCTAAACACCTATGTGAAGCTAACTCCATCAAAGGATTGAATGTTTGCTTGACAAAGTCAAGATAATTTGGAAACTATAATAATCTGAAGCTAAGTCTTCTCTATGTTGGGTGATAGAGGATATAGTGGGATACCTAGGGTAGCATGAAGGTATTCAGTGCCAGTTGAGAGAGGCATTAGGAGGTTAGGAGAGCACAGCATAAAATGGTAGTTGGGCAAACCAAAGATATACTTTGATTATTTCAGAATTTTATTGAGAGCTAGGTTGATTCCCAGAAAAATGGGGGAAACTTATTTTGCCTATTCTTCCTTTTCTGTAAGGCCTCCTAGTCCCAGGACCCAAGACTGAAGTTAGTATTCTTACAACATAGTTCAGTTACATTTGGATTAAATTAGCTTTTGTGGGCTAGCCTGGGGACTTAACCAGAATTTGTAATATGGTTTCCATGGAAAAGTGCATCCTAAATTTAACACAACCCGTTCACAAACACAATTCGAAACATAATTTACTGGCAAAGTTGGAAACCGTATGAATCCTGACTTGAGTCTGAAGATGTCAAGTTATCACCACTTAACAGAATATATTCATTATTGTAGAGATAGTCCTGAAATTGTATATTAAAATTATTTTCCTAAGAAGCATCCTTTTCTACTTATATGCTTATAATTCAGAAATCAGGGGTTGTCTCACTAACGGATGTTTATTAAGCTCTAGTCTAGTCGGAGACATGGCTAAGAACCATTCCCTGCATCCCCTCTACTCCTTGATCTCCAACCATTACAGAGATTTTCCCCTTTTGGGGTAACTGAGGTGGGCCACCCTTCCCAGTTCCCCACCTGTGAAAGAGTTATAGATGCATATGACTTTGAAACTTTGGGAACCCTGATGGGAACTGCTGGGAACCCAGCACTGTTAAATGCTGTCATCTCTCTTCTTTCCCTTCCATGTTTCTCAGCATCCATGCCTCCCATCACTAGACAGGTAGGAGGAACAAAGTCAACCAGCAGCCCCAAGAAGGTATTTTTTCTTTCTACCAGTCAGGATACATTTTACTGCCCCAGGAAAGGAAAGTACTTTCATGAGGGTGCATAAGGGGTGCTGCTGCAGCCAACCCTGACACTGGAGCAGATTCAGGGGCAAGGCCTAATGAGCCAACAAGAACACGCAAAACCCAAATCCTTCATAGAAACAACAGTAAATCAGGGACCAGGAAAAATGTTTGGTTTTGTTTTTCAGCGCAAAAGCTTATTAGTGGCAACTGTGGAGTTTGTTAGGGCTGCCACTGAAGCAATTGCTATTATGGAAAATGGGACTCCTGGGATTGGAGAGTGAGCTCTGACAGCCGAATGGCTTCTATTTTCTCCAGTGAAACTTCTCTTCCTCCTCCTGTGCCAGAAGGCCTGCCAACTGGCTCCATTATGCTCCTGACGAACGTCCAGAGTATGGAGAGATAAAGGCAGGTTGGGGCTACAGCTACCATCCTAGTTTGCTCAGTTCATGCCAACTCTTACCCACATGTCTTCTTCATCTTGGAGAGGGAAGAGCCAAATCCAATGCCAAGCAGCACAATTCTGGGAGTGTTCTTCTCTCATGAATTTGACCCTGCCTATTCAGTCATTAAGTCAATAAGTGTTTATTAAGCACCTACTATGAGTCAGAAGCTGTGCTGAACACTGGGGATACAAACATGAAAGAAGACAGCTACTTCCCTCGAGTTGCTTACTCATGGGGAAAGATAACAGACAAAAGGAATGTGAAGGGGGCAGCATCCAGCTGTGCTGAGACATAGTAGGATTGATCATAGATCCAGGGCCAAAGAGGACCTTGGAGGTCCTCTAGTTCAGCCGGGCCCCAGAGATGTTGAATTGGCTCACTGAAGTCAACAGTAAATGACAGAATGGGTTTCCAACTTGGATCCTGACTGAAGATTGCACAACCTGAAGGTCATTCTTTGAAGAACAAAGGCTTAAACCTATGGGCAGTCAACGCAAAATAATCTGATCAAGTAGGCTGGGTCAATCACAGAGACACAAAACTAGGAAAAGTAGAGACTTCAGCCCGGGTTCAAAATTGTTTCCAGGAAAGGGAGTATTAACAATAAGGATGAGGGATTAACTCAGCAGTCTCCAAGAACTCTGGAGTCTTTGGCTCATGGTGATGGGGAAGGGTCTCTAGTAGATTACTGCTTTGACAGCTGTCAGAGGGCATCTGCCATCCATGAAGTGAGATTGTATTAAGCCTCTTTTGTGTCATGGAGCTCTTTAGCACTTTGGTCAAGCCTATAGACCCCTTTTCAGAACAATCTTTATAGATGCATAAAATAAAACAAAGAAAATTACAAAGAAAACTATTTATATTGAAATAAAGTTATCAAAAAAAAATGTAATGAGTTCATGGATCCCAGGCTAAGAACCCCCTGGGATAGAACATCTTAGGTTTGCTCACTTGACTTTGTCTGGCTGGCCCTTCTGGATTTAAACACAGGGGTCTTAAATTTTTTTTGTATCATCAACCTCTTTGGCAACCTGGACTCTTCAGAATGTTTTTAGATGTATTCTAGAATTACAAAGACAACTAATTATATTAAAACGCAGTTATCAATTATTTTTTTTTCACAGAACCCTTGATTTAAAGGAAACTCCCAGAATGACCTCAATCATAAGGTTCTCACATTGCCTAAAAATTCAGATGGGGCACCTCTAAATAGATTGGAAGACCAAAGGAGCTATATTCTAAAGTCCTAGGAGCCTCTGACCATCTCCCAATTACTGCTGTCATCTTCCTTAGGTCAGATTAGTTTCTTTCCCCCAAGTATTTAGTTTCAGAGACCATGTTGTAAAATCTATGTCAGGACTCCCAATAGCAGTTACCATTTTCTATAGTTAACTATGAGAACAAATGGCTTGAAAAAAATTTTAATATAAGGCGCTTGATCAACACTCTCCATATTCTTTAACGTAGCCATCTCTCAGGTGAACACAAGAATGCAATGTATTAAAAGAAACATGCAAAGCTTGAAGAGAGTTAGATAGCATTGCTATACTGCAGAAAGTCTTATTCCAGAATATCACACTGAGACATCATCAATTTCCCAATCAATTTCAGTGAGCAAACTGATCATTGCCTGAAGATGAGTTTACTGGAGTCAATCCCCTTCACTCCGCCATATTATTACTGTGACAAGGGGCAGCAGACGCATAAGAAGGCTCACTCCCTCAGGAGATGGAGCCTACTGTATTGGTGCACCTCTCACCCATATTCCTGGGATTCCAGGCTCTTGAGATTGCCTTGGTGAAATGATCTGCACTGTGGTCATTTTGGGGAGTGTGCTTCAGGTGCCTCCTCCTACTCGGATTGAGGGAGGACTGTTTCAGGGGATGTTGGGTTGATTTGGTTTTGGGAGAAATCTGAGTAATGCCACTTTTAGTTGGTGTAATGCCATTCACCAGCAGATTCCCAAAGGAATGCTACTGTGAACAGCTTTTAGAGTTCAGATTACAAAATAGAGTGAACACTCTGTTTATTCCATTACAAATCAAGACAA
>JAQQSU010013281.1:0-11697 GCA_028627135.1 Pseudochirops cupreus | reverse complement strand
AGGTCTCAAAAGAGAAACTGCAAACCTCTCATAACCATAAGAAAGACTGCTACAAATTACTACTAATGAGAGAAAGGTAGAATAAAACAACTCTGAGGCCTATTAGCAAACATGACAAAAGACAGGAAAAATCACATTTGGCAAAAGGATTTCTTCTGCAAAACTTGAATTCAGACAAAAGACTGCACTTAAGGACCTAAAAGGCTACATGTGGCTTTAAAGCTGGAGGTTACCCACCCCTGGTGGAGGAGCTTTGGCTTTCTTATCTCCTTCTGAGGGTCTCTTTTGATCTTCCTTGTCACCAAAGCAACTTTCTTGGGGCAACTACTACTCACAAAGGTTATCGGTGCTCCTTGATTCTCAAAGAGGACCACGACATCAGGGAGGTGATGCCATGATATTCAAGCAAACTAGATTTAAGTGAGAGAGAGATGTGCAGTCACCAATCTTACTTTGTGCTCTTCGGCCTTCTGTCAGTACATGGGTGCCACTGGGGACCCAACTAGCCAGCTAGGGAATACAGCTCCATCTTTCTTTCTTTCATGAATAGAGATAAGAAATAGATAAAGGAGATTTTGGTGGAAGAAAAATTTCAAAATATGGCAACTGATTTTATGTATGGGGTGAGAAAGTGAGGAACCAAGGAAAACAGTGAACTTCAAACCTTGAGTGACTAGAAAGATGGGATCCTCAACAGAGAGGGAAGTTAGGAAGTCCATTCCCTGGTTTGTGCTGCTCTCTCTCCCTAATGGGCACTCACCCCTTAAGCCAAAGAGAACAACAACCAAGGAAACATGTGGGAACTCACCTCAGGGTCTCTAACATGCAGTTTGGGTTTCCCAAGGCCTTACACAGAAGTTTTATTCCTCCCTCTTTCAAGAAAATTCCACTCAGATCCAGGTTTTTCAGGCCCTTATTACTACAGATAACAGAGAAGAAATTCCGGGAACATGTAGAAGTAACTCTACAATATGCCAGACTGTGGGAGAAAACATAACCAGAGGGAAATGGTCAGTTGCACTTTTTGTGAATAATTCACTCCCCGCCTTTTCATAGGCAATACTAAAAACCCATCTGCTTCAAGATCACCATTCTTTGTCATCTTCTCTTCAGTGGAATTAATGTATTTTCTTTTAAACAGGTCAGGCTCTTCTGGAGAACAGCAATTTGAGACTTCAAATTATACTATAAGGTAAAAGTCATCAAACCTGTGTAGTATTAGTTAAAAAAATAGAAAAGTATAAAAATAGATCAGATTATATAAGAAAGAAGCAGAAAGAACTAAATTCAATAAGTATTCTCCAACAGACATGAGAATATAAATTACTCATGGAAAAACTCCCTAAGTAAAAAAAAAAATTTCTGGAAAAATGGGAAAGAATTTTGGCAGAAATTAATTATTTTTAGACCAACATTTATAATACATATTATTATAATTACCTCAAAATGTACAGGAGACCTGAAGGTTGTGATGCTAAAAAGTAATAGAAGAAGAAGAGCAAAAAAAAAATAATGAACAGGAGGAGGAAGAAGTGGAGGAGGAGGTGGGGGAGGAGATCCCAGAGGAGGCTCTGGAGACCAAGGAAGCAGGGGGAGGAGAGAGAGGAGAAGGCAGAAGAGGGGGAGGAGGGAGTCGCAGGGGAGGAGAATGGGAAGAAAGGGTGAAGGAGGGTAGGAGGAGGGAAAGGAGAAGAAGAGGAGAATCAGGTCAATAAACTAAGAAAACTATGAATATGGGAGTATTGTTAGTGGGAAAAACAAAACACACAATAGTTCACATCCA
Source organism: Pseudochirops cupreus (assembly GCA_028627135.1). NCBI lineage: Eukaryota > Metazoa > Chordata > Mammalia > Diprotodontia > Pseudocheiridae > Pseudochirops > Pseudochirops cupreus. The sequence continues at coordinate 9,914 of JAQQSU010013281.1, read as the reverse complement.
TTACATGTAAAAAAAAGTTTTAAGAAACCTTTAACAACAAGTATAAGAACAGGAGCAAAAACAAGAAGAAGAAGGGGAGAACCATATCAAAAACTTAGACAACTGTGGATATTGGAGAATTCTTAGACAGTGGCAACAACAAAACACAAAATAGCTCATGTCCATTAAATGCAACTGCAAGTTTTTGTTTTCTTTTCCTATGAATGGAATTAATGATGGGATAAGGAAGGGAGAATCTGGGAAAATGTTTTGGTTCAGGTTTTTTGAGAGGAAATCTCTGATATGAGGTTGATATTCAAGATACATGTGTGTGTGTGTGTGTGTCTGTGTCTGTGTGTGTGTAAAGGAAAAGATAAAGATGACAGAGAATAAAGTGATTTAAGTCATTGCTCCATGAATAAATGATCAAAGAAGATGAACAAACAGGTCTCAAATGATAAACTGTAAACCACTAATAACCACATAAAAGACTGCCACAAATGACTATTAATAAAAGAAATGCAAAATAAAACAACTCTGAGGCCAATTAGCAAAAATCACAAAAGATAGGAAAAGTCACTTTTGCAAAAGGATTTGTTCTGTAAAACTTGGCCTGAAAGTTGCAAGGTCCCTACCTCTGGTGGAGGAGCTCTGTGACTTTGTTATTTTCTTCTGAGTGTGTGTTTTGATCTTCCTTGTCACTAAAACAAAGTTCTTTGGTCAATGACATCAGGGAGGTAATGCCATGACATAGAAACGAACTAGCTTTAAGTGAGGGATGTATGTGCAAAGTCACCAATCTCACTTTCTCCTCTTCAGCCTTCTGTCAGTACATGGGTCCCACTGGGACCCAACTAGCCAGGTAGGGAATACAGCTCCATCTTTCCTTCATGGATAGAGATAAGAAATAGTTAAAGAAGATTTGGGTGGAAGAAAAAGTTACAAAATACGACAAGTGATTTTGTGTATGGGGTGAGAAAGTGAGGAATCAAGGATAACTGCGAAGTTGCACACCTGAGGGATGAGTCTGACTTGCTCACACAATATCCAGAAATAAGGAAGGAAAACACAGATTTAGGAGCCATGCACATATATGTGAAAACAGGCTCTTAGAGAGAAAAGCGGTATCCCCTTAGAAAACCAATCTTTTCCTGTCATTTTCCTCCTTAGGGCACAGTGAGTGTGTAAGTCTATGAACACTGAACCTGGATTAGGCAGACAGTTTTCACTCTCCATTCTCTGGTTTGTGCTGCTCTCTCCCTAATGGACTTCTGTCCCTTTTGCCAAACAGAACATCAACCAAGGGAGCTTGTGGGAACTCACCTGAGTGTCTCTAACATGCAGTTTGGGTTTCCCAAGGCCTTACACAGAAGTTTTATTCCTTCCTCCCCCAAGGAAATTCCAGTGACATGAAGGTTTTTCAGGTTCTTGGTGCTACTGATAACAGAGAGGATATCCTGGGCACATGTAGAGGTAAGACTAAAAGATGTCAAACTATAGGAAAAAACAATCAGAGGAAAAGTGGTCAACTGCATTTTTTGTGAATAATTCACATCCTCCCTTTCTCTGGGCAATGCTAAAAACACATATACTTTATGATCACCATTCTTTGTCACCTTCTCTTCAGTGGAATGTATGTAGTTTCTTTTAAAAAAGGTCAGGCTCTTCCAGAGAACAGCATTTTTAGATCTCAAATTATACAAGAAGGCAAAAGTCATCAAAACTATTCGGTAATAGTTTAAAAAATAGGAAATCATAACAACAGAACACATTAAATAAGAAAGAATCAGAAACACCTAAATTCATTAATTAGTCTTCAAGAGATATGAGAACATGAATTACACATGGAAGAACTCCCTACCTGAAAAAAAAAAGAATTTCTGGGAAAATTGGAAAGCTTTTTGACAGAAATTAATTAGTATTAGACCAATATTTACAACATATACTATAACTAGTTTAAAAATGTACATACGACCTGAAGGCCATAATGTGAAAAAGAAGAAGGACAATAATAAGAAGAACAGGAAGAGAAACAAAGAAGAAGAGAATCAGATCACAGACTTAGACTACTGTAAATATGGGAGGATTCTTAGGTAGTGGCAATAGCAAAACACACCATAGTTTATACCCATTAAATGAAAGGTTTTTCCCATGAATCAAATCCATAGTGTGATAAGAAAGGGAGACATTGGGAAAATGTTTTGTATTGGTTTATTTTTGGCAGCAAAATAATGGGATTAATATGCAAGATAGATAAAAAACAGACAGAATTACGTGATTTGAGTCTTTGCTCAGTGAATAAGATGTCAAAGGAGATAAACAGCTCTCAAGAAAAGAGATTGGAAATCTTTAATAAGCACAGGAAAGACTGCTACAAATGACCACTAATAAGAGAATGCAGCATAAAACAACTCTGACACCAATTAGCAAAAATGACAAAAGATATGAAAAACCAAGTTTAGAGAACTGTGCAAAGACAGGCTCACTAGTTCTTTATTGAGGGAATCAGTCTGACTGTGATGGAAAGCCAGTTTGGAATTATGCAAAGAAATGACTAAAATATCTCGATCCTTTGGCCCAGAGAGCCACTGCTGGTTATATATAAGGAGGACATCAAAGACAGAAATAAAGGTCATTCAAGCATTCTTTAACTGTAATGAAGGAAGGAAAAGGAAGTATACAGGAAAACATACAAGCAAGACATTTTGAAAGTAACATGTTGAATTTATTGCAGACTTTCAAGGAAAAATAGAAAATTCTACACTATAAAGATCTGAAATATTCTTTATAATCTTTCATCTGTTTTATTTTGTACATGGAAATATGCTCAATTTTCAGGTGTTCATTAAAGTTAGATTAAAATAGCAAAAATTAATAAAATATGACATGACTCTGCGAGGGGGGAATGGGAATTAAAGGAATATATTGGCAAATATATGTTATATTAAGTCAAAAATGAAAAATAACATGAATTATAAATGACAAAGAAGTATATATTTCCAAAGCTGCTGCTCATTCCCCTGCATTCTGATATAATTTCTAGGGTCACAGTTTGTCAAGCACATAATTGTAGGGGAAAATAAACCACCATGTTAATTGGGATTAAGATTTTTATTAAAAAAATATTGAAAAAACAGATGAGGGATGAATTCCACCTCTGTTTTTAGCTAATAATACCCAAGATTATTTTCATTTCGCTGAGAACAGACTGCATGTAAATATATAGACTCCTCATGTGTGTAGAAAGAGCCTGAAGTGTAGACAACAGGGCAAGAAGTGAGAAGTGGCTGCAAGTCAAATTATACATAAGATTTTCACACAAAAATCAATAGAGACTAACTCTCACTTATGTTAGAGGTTTGAAAGGAACCTGCAAGTGATAGATTAGCAGGACAACAACACAAATAATCCATAATACTGCACTGAATAATGAGAAAAGGTGAGTAAAACCCAGAAAAAGGCAAGAAAGACTCGTGGAAGATAAACCACTACTCAAGGGTCCAAGGACTTGAGCCCTGCCAAGGCAAGGCACAACTACTAGGCACTCTGCCCTGGCAGTAATCAGAAAAATGATGTGTGTAAATTAACCATAAAGCGACTGAGAACTGAGCATCTCAGTTCAAAGAAACATGGAGAGTAGGGGGGTGGTTCCTGTGATCTAGAGAGTGTCCGTCCCTACAAGAGCCAAGTGAGAGCTACAGAGCTAGGAGATGTAGTCAGGCTGTGTTCCTAGTGGAGGAGGAGAGCTGCTGGGAGAACACCTTGCTACTTCCCAGGTTAAAAGAAAATTGTGACCTGTTCCTTGGAGGAAGGGAGTAAGTGCTTCAAGAGGAAGAAGCTAGAAATCCATGAAGCTAAAGAGTGGAGAGTGAAAAAGCCTGAGACAAAAAATGTAAAGGAAAGAAGGCTGATAAACCTGTGCAGTCATGTAGCAGGTATGAGGCTTTCCATGATCAGCTGATGTTGTAAGGGTATCACTTTGGCAAATGTATGGCAGATAAACTGGGGAAGAAAAAGACTAAGAGCAGAGAGACCAATTAAAAGTCTGTTACACCAATCTAGGTTAGAAGTGTAGGGAGTCTATAGTAGGATGGTGGCCATGAGAGCAGAAAACGTAGAGTGGACAAGGTCTAGAGTAAAGGGCCTTCAGATTGGGAAGCATAAGACAATGGAGAATGGAACTGAAAACCTATATAATATGAGGCTTGGCAAGAGTACCTTTCCTCAATGAGTTCATTACTAGGCCTGGATAAATCATATTACAAAGTACTGAAGTGTTTGTAGATTATCTGATCAAACAAAAAATTAAAATTAGATAAAACTAAACAAAATTTATTTTATATAAAACACATGACTGCCAACAGGATGATGAAAAAAGCCATCAGTTGGAGAAAAGTTTTTTGTGCCAACTCTCTCTGACAAATGTCCCATAGCCAATTTATCAAGACAATGTCTAAGACCATAAGTTGCAGAGCAATTGTTGATCAGCAATGGCAGAAAGGCATTTCACCAAGAGTTCACTATACCAGTGGAATCAGAGGTGTGCTATAAAGATTACTGAATTGATATTTTTTAAATGCAAGCCTCCCCATAATAGAGAAGTCAAGGCATATGAACAAGCTGTTTTGTGAAGAAACCCAAAAAATCAACAATAATACTGAAAATTGGCCCCAATCACTAAGAGAAACACAAACTGAAACATTTCTGAGCATCATCTTCAACCCAGAAAAATGGCAAAGATGTTTTTAAAAATGTAAATGGGCAATGCTGGAAGGATATAGAAAGTAAGGGATACAAATATACCTTTGCTATACCTATGAATCAATTAGTCTAAATACTCTGGAAAAAAAATTTTAATTGTTTCCCCAAAAATCAATAAACTCAACATTTGGCCTAGTGATGTCTCACTACTGAGCACATATAGTAAGGATGTCAGTGAGAGAAAGAAAGGTCAGATAAAACAAAATGTTGATGTAGAATTCTTTGATAGAGAAAAACTGGAAGAACAAAGGCTACCACTGATTATGGAATGGCTGAACAATTTGTAGAAGAAGGAATAGTATGGCATTCTAAGAAACAGAGAATACGCAGAGGATTTTGGGAAGATGGTGGAGTACGTCAGGAAACTTTAAGCTCTCCAAATTTCCTCCAAAAAGAAAGATAGAACACAGGCACAGAGTTAATGTAAAGCAGCAGAAAAAACAAAAAGAAGGCTGAAGCTGTTCTCCTAAGGTAATGTGAGAAGAGTCCTTGAAAAAATCCACCTCTAGAAGAGGAGGTTTGGTCTGAGTAAAGTGCAGAGACATCCCGGCCTTCTCAACTCAATCAACAAACAGCAAGCTCTAGGGGCAGCTGGGCAGAGAGGCAGCCACAGCCTCAGCTACTTTCCCCTCACAGACCATGTGGAGATTACAGGCTAAGCAGGAGAAGATTGAAGGACCTTCCACTACTGAGGGATGATGCCAAGCACAGCTGTGCTGGCCTGACATGGTCCTGAGCTGCAGATGCAGGTTCATGCTGTGACTGTGGCTCCTTACTGCTACAGCAGGGGAGAAGAACCTCGCACACACCTTCTGAGTGCAGTAGCAGAGGGGCAGAGACCCTGCTGGCTGTGGGCACTTGCAGGAGAGCAGAGACTCTGCTTTCAGTTCCAGGGCAGAGAGGAAACCTAGAGTTTGCAGCCACCAGAGGGACCAAAGTAGACAACAGTATTTGTGGGCCAGAGTGTCTTGGAGGTGGAAGGTGGGGTATTCCTGGATCATGGGTAAAGAGGAGTGCCCAAAGGTGACCCCACTGGAGAGAGCTCAGAAAATAACAGTAAGAAGGACCTGAGGACTGGGGTATCATTCCCAACAGCTGGGGACTAAATCAATAATGAGCTGCTAAAAAAAAAAAAAACTAAAGAAATAAAACAAAAAAAAAATGAGTAAGCAAAGGAGAAATAAGCCAATCATAGATACCTACTACAGGAAGATAGAGCGTATGGCTTCATATTTAGAACACAGTAGGGCTAAAAAAAAAAAAAAAAAAAGGTCACTTTTCAACTAGTCCAAAAAGAATTCTCAGAAGAATTTCATAAGGATTTTAAAAGTCAAATGAGAGATCAAGGAAAAATTGGAAAAAAAGAGAGTAATCCATAAAATTATGAAAAGAAAGCTAACTCACACTCCCATATGTCCCTACATCTGTATTAAGGATAGACATAGCAGTAGGGCTCTTGGTTGCACTCATACAGATAAATTCCCTGGTGAGGAAACCTGCAAAATAACAAAATAATGAGTGGAGGCGTTTATTAGTAAATTTCGATATCGCAGAGAAGAAGGGAAAAATTGCCACAGAACTGAAATGGGACAAATTTTTCAATATGCAAAATAGAGAGAAGGTGTGTCCTTCAAATAAGAGACCACGAACCTCCTTTTGGATTCCAAACTAAACTCTAGAATATATTACTAATCAGTACTCAAAAAACCACCTGTGTAAGTACAAGATTGCTTGACAAGACAACAGTTTGTGTGGAAAGATCTGGAGTGTGTGTGTGTGTGTGTGTGTGTGTGTGTGTGTGTGTGTATGTATGTATGTGTGTGTGTGTGCGTGTGTGTGTGTGTGTGTGTGTGTGTGTGTGTGTGTGTGTGTGTACAATTTACTCAGTAGAAGCCAACTTAGTGACATAGAAACCAATAAAGCATTGAGAGAGGGATAGTATCCATGATTGTGGAGGGGATAATCCTTCTCTATTTTACCCTGGTTCACTCCCTCTCTCTGTTGTAGCTAAAGGAGGTTACTAACTCTTCCCTAACCTTGCCATCCCTGTCTTTTCACAGGCTGGAGCCAGTGTCATGATGACTCAGCACCTCCTTCACCTTCCCCACCTCTTCCAGTGGGACCACAGCCATAGTATCAATGGTGATGACAGCTCTGCTTCTGCTCTCCTTGGGGGCAGTGTCCCAAATCTACCACAAGAATATGGAGATAGTGAGCTGAGTAACTACTCATTTTGCACATTGTAATGGTGGGAAGCTGGGGTGAAGGAGTATGAAGGACACCCTTCTCCACAAAAAGGGAGCTTTTCAATAGCATTTATTCACTGAAATGGTGGTTGTTTTCCCCTGTTTTTTCCTAACCCTGAAATTCATCCTTTGTCACACCAGAACTAAGCTCTTATAACACAAGAAACATAGGGGGAAGATAACATAAAGAAGATCTTTTATGAATTCATGGGGATAGATCAGGGGAAAGTCAGAGAATTTTCAATCGTATATCAGAGGGAAGGGGGCACTCCCCTGAATAAAATGGCCCCAAAAGCCTGGTGAAGAGAATGGTATATTGTACAAAACTCCCGAGAGGAATAAAAGTGGGTAAAGCCTCCCCTGACCTCAATCAGGCACCCTTCACTCATGCTCCCCAAATAAGTGCTATTATTGCTTACTTTACCCTTAAGGCCCTGATGCTCAGGAGGCTCCAGAGAGATGACAGTTATATGGACTCACTGTAGTGTCTCTAGCTTACAGTTCTTTTCTCCCAAGTTCTCACATGGCAACTTCTTCCCATCATCCTCAAAGAAAATATCATTCAAGTCCAGGATTTTCAAACTTGGAATAGAGAAGAGATCCTGACAACACGACAAACTTATCTTGAAGCCTGACAGCCTGTAAGAGACATAAGCCACAGGTTAAATGAATCATTTCATCAAATCTATAAGAATACAAGTCATTCCCCAATCGATAAGTGGTCAAAGGATATGAACAGGCAGTTTTCAGAGGAAGAAATTAAAGATATTAGAGGGGCAGCTAGGTGGCACAGTGAATACAGCGTGGGCCCTAAAGTCAGGATGACCTGAGTTCAAAAATAGATCTAATTAAAAGAGAAAAGTAAGAAAACTACATCATGCTAAAAGGCACCATAGATAATAAAGCAATATCAATACTAAACATATATGCATCAAGTGGTACAGAATCTAAATTCTAAATTTAGGGGAAATTAAGGGAGTCACCGGAAGAAAGAGAAAGCAAAGCTATACTAGTGAGGGACCTCACTCTCCCCCTCTCAGAACTAGATAAATCTAACCACAAAATAAACAAGAAAGGAGTTAAGGAGGTGAACAGAATTTTAGAAAAGTTAGGTATGGTAGACCTCTAGAAAAAACTGAATGGGGATAGAAAGGAATATATATACATTTTCTTGGCAGCACATGGCACCTACACAAAAACTGACCATGTATAAGAGCATAAAAACCTCACAATCCAATGCAAAAAAGGCAGAAATATTAAATGTATCATTTTCAGATCATTATCCAATTAAAATCTGCATGTAATAAAGGGCCATGGAAAGACTAAAGATTAAAGAAGGAGTGGGTCAAACAACAACTCACAGAAACAATTAATAACTTCATCCAAGAGCATGACAATAATGAGATAACACACCAAATCTTATTGGAAGAAGGCAAACCAATTCTAAGAAGAAATTTCACATCTCTAAATGCTTACATGGATAAAATAGAGTAAGAGAAGAAAAATGAATTGGGCATGCAACTGAAAACACTGGAAAACAAACAAATCAAAAATCCAGAATAAAATACCAAATTGCAAATTCTGAAAACCAAAGGAGAGATTAATAAAACTAAAATTAAGAAATCTCTTTAACTAATAAATAAAACCAGGAAGAGCCAAAATACAGAAAGAAAGATAGAGAACAATTACCCTATTGGTTGACGTGAAAATTTTTTAAAAAATATTAGCGAAGAGATTACAGCAACATATCACGAAGAAAATCAGTTGGGTTTTATACAAATAATGCAAAGATCATTTCAACATAAAGAAAACTATCAGCATAATTGGCCATGGCAATAACAAAATTAACAAAAATCATATGATTATTTCAATGGATGCTTAACAAAGTATGCCATCCATTTCTGTTAAAAACAGTAGGGAGTGTAGGAATGAATGGAGTTTTCTTCAAATGATAAGTAGTATCTATCTAAAACCATTAGCAAGCATTATATGTAATAAGGATAAGCTAGAAGCTTCCAGTAAGAGCAGGGGTCAAACAAGGATGCCCATTATCACCACTGTTATTCAAGACTGTATTAAATTAATTAAATATTAGCTTTAACAATAAAAGAAGAAGAAATTGAAGGAACTAGAACAGGCAATCAAGAAACAAAACTATCACTCTTTGCAGATGATATGATGGTATACTTACAGAATCCTAAAGAATCAACTAATAAATAACATGAAATAATAAACAACTTTAGCAAGTTGCAGGATAAAAAAATAAACCCACATAAATCACTGGCATTTCTATATATTACTAACAAAGCCCAGAATCAAGAGACACAAAAATTCCATTTAAAGTAAATGTACACAACATACAATATTTGAGAGCTGTAATGGCAAGCAAAGTAGTTCACACCTTGTTTCAGCTATTTAATTAACACAATTGAAACACTTGTTTCAGTTCATAATTGTACCAAGTATTAAGATCCAAAACTTGTGAATCACCACAACTTGTGAACCCTAGAACTTGTGAACTCCTGCAACAGGAATGGGTGCAGCTGATAACCATAAATAAGGAGAGGACTTGGCTGGAGAAAGCAGCTCTTGTGGTGGAGAAGGAGAAAACTTGTAGTATCCTGACACTCTATGCTTCTCTGTTCTGTCTGTGTTGCTTTTTGTTTGTGATACTTTGTACAGAAGCCCTGGGACATAACTGGAAGTCCTGCAAGAGGATTTTCTGGTTGTCTGTTTACATAAGTCCTGGAGGAGGGTTTAGGAGGTCCTGGGACTGTACTGAAGTTTCCTGTTGAGTTCTCAGATCTTGTTTGTGGGTCTCTGTTGATTTCTATACTGATGATGTGTGTTGAGTTCTCAGACATTGTTGGTGGGTCTGTGTTGATTTCACAGGCAGATAGTGAATTTATGATGGTACTAGAAATGTGA
>JAQQSU010013280.1:0-11698 GCA_028627135.1 Pseudochirops cupreus | reverse complement strand
CGATATAAACAAGAAAATAAATTAATTTATTAAAAAAAGAAATAAAGGTAGAGTAAGTGTGCTGTCTTCTTCCTTTAAGGTAGGAAATTTTTCATTCTTTTTCTTGATTTTTGAGTACTAAGGGACAAAAACAGAAACAACAACAACAAAAAAACCAAGAGGCATAAAATATTTGAAAAATATTATAAAGTTTAAAGCACCACGTGTCTACAAAATATTAAGCCCAGAAAACTAGAAATATCCCAATTCTCTAGAAGAGCAATATTACTAAGTCCTTTAATAAAACTTACCTCCTTAGATTGAAGTACTACAAAGCTGCTGAAGGTCATGTTAATGTTTTCAGTTAGAACAAATGAAAGTGTTTGAAAGAAATTGCTAAAAAATGTACAGTTCTTAATAGGAGTTCTAAGAAGCTAGAGGTTCCTGGGTAATATGTTAATTACACAGAAAGCCTTTGGCAGATAAATATTTATTGATTTGATTTGATTTCTGGCAGATCCTTTTAATGCTGTATCTGCTTGACCTAAGGTGAGAAAGCAAACAGAGTTCAAAACTGGTTAGGGAAGATAAATCACTTCCTATACCCTCCTTTTATTTCTATTAAGCCTGATTTTTTGTCTTTACTTAGTAATGTTACATATAAATACCTGAAATAAGACTCTGGTGAAGACAGTCTGGATGATGAACACAATAGACTTTGTTTCCAGACTGTCTGCAGCAATATTCTTGAGAAGTAGTAACCCCTCTGGAAATATAGACTATTATCTCATTGTGCAACAGCTATTATAGCCATCAATGATCCTCATCGATTAATGACCCAGAAAATAAAGTTTTTTTTTGCCACCAAAAGTCTTTGGCACTTTCAAACAGTTTAACAACTGAAAATGATATGGTTTTATTTTTGAAAAGGAGAGGTATTATTATCTGCTTTGATGTTGCCCTAAGGACGATGGGAACTCTCCCTCAGACTTGTAGCTGGAATGTTCACTGTATATTGTCTTCTATCCTCCATTAGAATATAAGGTCCTACCTAGACGGCAGAGACTATCTCACTTTTCTCTTGCTATGTCCAGCACTTAGCATACTGCTTTGCACAAAATAAGTCTTTAATAAATGCTCCATTCATTCCTGGAAACCAACAGGAGCAGCTTTAAAAAAAATTATAAGAAACATTTTAATCTCATGAGGTCAGTCTTTTTCTCCCATCTACATATTGCATGTAACTAGGAGCTGTATGTTCGCTATGTCAAATGTGATTAATTTGGTAAAGTTTTTAACAGGACTAGATCCTTTATTGATATCATAACCTACTTGGATTTTAAACAGTTTATCTTAGACTCTTTATTTCAAATTTCACTAATGCGTTTGTAGAGTCAAACATACCCGCTGTTAATCTCCTATCCATGACAATAGACACGTAACATTTATTGATGGTGGTGGTTGGGTGAGCCTTAAGACATAAATCATACTTTTATTTCATAGAGAAAAAATATTGATATAGATGAAGGATAAAGTCAGTAGAATAGAAGAAAATCCTTGAGTTCATGAGTCCTAGGATTTAGAGAGGGGCAGGAGAACTTGGGCAGGGCTATCGGAGAAGGAGAAAGAGGAGGAAAAACAGAAGCATGAGCAGAAGGATTCAAGTTGAAGTCAAGGGAGAAGGATTCAAAGAGAAGAAGGTAAGGTCAAGGTTACTGAGAGGAAGAAAATGAAATTGGATAGGGTTGACAGTGTGCAAATGTGGTTGGAAAGGGTTCATGAAGTGAAAAGGCCGCTCCAGAGCTACAGACCCCTACAAGCAATTTGCCACAGTAGTTCTTCAGGTGAACCACAAGCAAATATACGAAAAGACTAAAGATCTTCCAACAAGCAAGCATGGGGACGAGGAAGAATTTTTAAGTAGTCCAAAAAGTATGTACAATATTGGTATTTTTGTTGAGGCCAAATGACTGATTGATGCTCAAGATGCAGTTTTGTCTTCCTCTTAGAGAAATAGCATTAGCGCTACAGGAAGGACTTTCATTTCTCTAGACTTTAGGGAGGAAAAAACATTTCTTTTAAAACAAAATATCAACACAGAATGACTTTAGTGTGAATAAAGTAGCACTATTGGCCTAGTTCATAGGGAAGAAACATCCACCAATATTCACGTCTTCTTCCTCTGACTTTCACGAAACATATATTGCCAAATAGCAACCATAACTCCACATAATCATTACTTGTTGCAAAGTTAGTTGCTTTAATCCAATTATCTCCTCTTTAGTATGATTCTTAGCTCTGATGTGTTCTAGGGACCTCTTTCTCTTTCTTGTCTTTTACTTTCTTCATCCTCCACTTTTCTGACACACATCAGACATCCTTCCTGCCTCTTCTTTGTTTGCACATTGATATTTTCATCCCTCCCCACCATGCATAATTTCCCCCATTGATACTAGATTTGCAGTGTTCCTTGAGCCCCTTACATTCTTTTATGACTGGGAGACTAGTCTGTGCTGTGAGCAGTAATACCAATCATTTGACCGTGACAGACATAAAAATGTTATACACTCAGGGTAAGTTGCTGCAAACTGCACGGTGCCCTCCATACTTGCTGGAGAGGAGAATCTAATTCATTCTCTCTCTTGCTAGGACCTCCTCTGAAGTATGGCTTAATGAGTTGCTAGTAGGAGTTTCCAACTCTGGAGCTATAACTTTCCTGAAGTTTTGTTTGAGTCTAGAACTATGATTTTACTGATGTAGAGAACTGTGAATATGAAATCAATCAGTCAATCAACCAAGGAGTATTTATTAAGTGTTAATGATGTGCCAGGCATGGTACTTGGCTGATAAAGATGATAGAAATGCAAATAATGGAGTAATCCCTATTCTCTAAGGAGTTTACTATCTAATGAGAAGTAAGGTATATTTATGTCCAGCATAAATATAAAGGGAATAAATATCAACATCTACAAGGTATTAAAAATGAGGTAGTTTGGGAGGGAGAACATATATCAATAGGGGAAATCAGGAAAGGCTTCCTGTGAAAGGCAGTGGTGAATCTTAAAATAAGAAAGGATGTCGGGGAGGTAGAAATGAAAGGTAGTGGTGTATCTTAAAATAAGAAAGGTTTTCAGGGTGGTAGGAATAAGGAGAGAGAACAATGCAGGCATGTGAATGCTAGTGCAAAGATATAGTGATGGGAGATGGATCAGCATGAATGATGAAGAAAGGAAAGGCAAGTTTTGGCAACTGGGTATGAGGGGTGGGAGCTAGATAGTGAGGAAATGAGGTTAATGGTGAGAATACAAACTTGAGACATGGAAGGATAATGGTACCTTTAATTTAAATAGGAAAATTTGGAAGAGCAAAAGATTTGGGGAAAATTTGAGTTGAATTTTGGAAATGAGTTTACATATAGTTTGAAATACCCATCCAGCAATTTATGACACAAGACTGAAGTGGGGACTATATGACTGATTCATTGATTGGTTGTTGTCCTTCATTATCAAAGAAAACTAAAATGACATCTCTATGCTAGAGTCAAATTTCAGTGTGTCCCTCTGCAGCTGGTCAGATCAATATGAGCTCGGAATGTTCTATCAGAAGACATGTAGAGCTGGACATCATCTACATAGAGGTAGTATTTAAATCCATGGAAGCTGGTGACTTCCTAATAAGGAGAGTAAAGAGGGAGAAGAGAAGAGAGCTCAGAACAGAACCTTCTGGAGCTCCCACAGTTAGAGGGTGTGATGTGGATGATATGCTACTGAAGCAGATTGAAGAGGGTTAGGTAGGTTGATAAGAAGTAAACAAGGAGAGAGCAGCACCATCAAAATCTGGAAAGGAAAGAATATCCAGAAAAAGCTGGTGATCAACAGTGTTAGATGTAGCAGTTAGGTTGAAAAAGCTTAGGACTGAGAAAAGGCCATTAGATTTGGCCTTTAAGTGATCACTGGTAACTTTGGAGAGAGTAGTTTCTGCTGAATGATGAGATGTAAAATCAAATTGCAAAGGATTGAGGAGTAATTGAGAGAAGAAGTGGAGTCAACAAGTGTTGACAACTTATTCAAGGTGTTTGACTGAGACAGAGAGGTGATATATAAGAAGATGGAATGGGAGAATGTAGTGAAGGGGTTCAAGGATAGGTGAGTCTTTGGGACATACCAGAATACAGTAAGAAAGGACACAGTTGATAGGGAATAGTTAAAGATTTGAGAGAGATGATGGTGGTGGTTGAGGCTGCATTCTGTGGAAAGATAGAGGTGCGGAGAGTAGAATAAGCATTTCTATAGCTCCTACCATGTCGCAGGCACCAATTTTACAAATATTATATCATTTGAGTTTCATAACAGCCATGTAATATAGGTGCTATCATTAGTCCCATTTATAGTTGTAGAAACTGAGGCAAACAGATTAAATGACTTGCCCGTGATCACAGTTAGTAAGTATCTGAGGCTATATTTGAACTCAGATTTTCCTTATTGCAGGCTCAAGGCTCTATTTTCTGTGCCACCAGATGCCTTAAGATGGGAAGGGATAGATAGGATAATGTTATGTAGAGAGGTTATTCTTAGAAAGGCCCTTAGAAAGGGCCCACTATTTTCCAGAGACTGGGGAAAGGAGAAGAGAGATAATATTGAAGGATCTGGGGATGAAGAGAAGGGGAGAATGGAGTACTCCCTTCAAATGACCCCATTAAAAATAAAGAGGAAATTTCCTTATGTGAAAAGGAGAGGGATAAGGAGAACTATGTGTATATGTACATGCATGTGCAGACATGGGTGGACACTTTAGGAGGAATAGGGAATCAATTAAGGAGGAATAAAAGGGCTGACTACAGCAGCAGGATTTCTTTCGGGTTTGTTCAGCAGCTTGTGAGTAGGAATGGAGGAAGCAGATAGTGGGAATAATCCAGGACTAAGTTTTGACAAGAGAAAGGAGACTATAGGGTGAAAGATTGAAGAACATAAGACAATGTAGAGTTGAAGTGACTAAAGACTGAGTTGAGGTTACAGAGAGAAGAGAGTGATGTGAAAGCTGGAGTGATGTCTCAAGAAAATAATGAGGGATGGAGGGAATAGAAGTCTTGATGAGGGAGAAGAGCAAGCATAAGAGGAATGAATCATAGGAAGGGGTAGAATTATAGGAGATTATGGTCAGACATGGGAATGTCAGAATTTCTAATTGTGGGAACAGAATACTTGTGGGTAATTTCTAGATCTAATTTGTCACCATCTCTATGTGTGGCTGAGGTGGAGTGAAAAAATAGGTCATGGGATTTAAGGAAGTAAACCAAATGGGAAATTAGCGCATTTGAAGGAGAATCTACATGAATAATAAAATCTCCTAGTGTAAGTGCAGCAGTTGGAAAGGAGAAAAAAGGAAGATAGTGAGCCTGGTGCTGAACTCCCTGAGAAGAGGTGGAAATTGAGTTGGGAAGAGATAGACTACAGTTACTATAATTTTGGGCAATGCTGTAGCTATAGTTTACTTTGGCAAAACATTTTAATAAAGTCTCTTATGCTACTTTTGTAGAAAAGATGCAATGAGATGGTCTGGAAAGGACTGAAAGAGTATTCACTAAGATTTGCTATCATCTTGGAAGGAGGTCTTGAGTAGAATGTTCCAGGAAAATATAACTGACTCTTTGAAGCTTGTCACTTTTATCAATATCTTGGATACTGGCAGACAACTCGCTTATTGAATTTCCGGATGTCAGAAGGTTTGGATAGCTAACAAGCTGCATGACAGAATTGGGATTCAATAATATCTTGATAGTCCAAAACATTGGACTGAAACTAATAAAATAAAATTTAATAGGAATAAATGCAAAATTTTATATTTGTGTTCCAAAAGTCAATGTTAAGATTACAAAATGAAAGAAGCATTGCTAGACATCAGTTTATCTGGAAGAGATTTAAGAACTTTAGTGGCCTGAAAACTCAATTAAAGTCAGTAGTGTGTTGTGGCACCTTAAAAACGATGACCCAGTCTCAAGTACATTTAGAAAGCATATCATCCAGGACTAATAAAGAGTTATCCTGCTATGCTGTGTTTTCTTCTAATGATATCTGGAGTAATATGCCTACTTCTGGACTATGCAATTTGTAAGGTGAAAACAGCATCCAGAGGAGGAATGTTAGTGAATGTCATGCTATATAAAGTTCGGTTTTTGCAACTGGGGATGTTTAGCTTTGAGAACTGTAGATTTGATGGGTGTAGGGCATAATTGTATTTAAATATTTGAAAAATAGTTAAACAGAAGAGAGAGTCCATTGATCTTAGTAAGCTGCAGAGGGCAGAACTAGGAACAATAAATAGAGGTTTCAAGGAGGCAAATTTTGACTAGATAAAAGGAAAATATTTTTTTAATCTTGAAGTGGAACAAAATCTGTCAGGACCCAGTGAGTTCCTCCTCACTGGAGAACTCCATGTGAAGGTAAGATGATCAGTTATGGGTTGTATTGAAGGGGGCTTATTGTTCAGGTACAGATTGGAGTAGATGACCTGTTTTCCCTTCTAGTTATAAGATCCTATGATTATGGTTTTAGCTTAGCATCCTGGGCCACACTGCCATCCCAGATATCTTTCCATATTCTGAAAACTCATATAAACTTGCAAAGTAAATGTGATCTATCTGGTTTTATAGAATTTGAAAAAGAAATAGCTTTTTGGGGTGACCTTTTCAAAGAAGTTTGCATTTATGACATAAGATGCTTGTAATGAAGTGAGAAGACACATTAACATTGCAATTGTGTCTGTCTTTCATATTTTCTGATTTAGATAATTTTGCCTGCTATCCACAAGCACTCTTGGAACAAATGCTTGATGCATAAAACATCTCATGAATAATTAATGTTATAAGTAGTCTAATATCTATGCTACCTGTGGGGTCAAAATAATTTAGTTATTTTTGAAAGGTTGATGAAGATTAAATCTCAATGAAAAAAATTCTACATGGGAATGAGGAGGAATTGAAATCTGTGTTAGAGGAGGAAGCTTTGACCCTAACAGAATTTTGGCTCTTTTGCAAATATCTTCATCACTGCAATGTTGTAGATGCTTATCCATATCTGTTCTTTGATTAATGTTAATTGGCCCCTGTCTACTACACAAAACAAATGGTTTTAGTAACCATATTTGTGGCTGAGCCCTGTGGGTACCAATTTTTATCTGTAAATTATAGGAAAGTCAATTCTTGATCATCTGTCTCATATGATCATATACAAACTTCTCCATTTACTTGGATCCTGTGTGATGTCAGGGATGTGGAATTGAAAGGGGATCAGACCTAAGAGCAGAGAGGGAAATGGGCTGTACATCTTTGTATTGTTCTAGTCCTCTGGGCACTGTAATGTGAAGATGCAGTGCAACACAGAAAACAGATGTTTAGATCTAGGGCTTTATTACCAGTTCTGACACTTACTAGTTGTAATGCCAATGCAATATTCACAGTGCTGACAGTGAATATGAATATACCGGCATAGTGCTCAATTGCAAAATATAACAGACTCTCCATATAGAAGATGGAAGCAAAACATTTATTCAGACACCAGAAAACCAAATCCCCAAACCAGAAAGTGTAATTAATCATAGCAACAAAGAAGTTAATACAACATAGCACATCAGGGAGTCACATGATCCTTTACCCTTCCCACAAACACTCACAAGCCTAGCTGTCACATAAGGGGAAAAACAAACACTTGAAAGCCTAGCTGTCTCCTTGGGTGCATCCTCTCTTCCCTCTACTTCTAACTGCTCTGACTCCCAGGTTCCTGTGGGTTCTGCTCCACCTTCAGTAATCTCCTCCCACCACAGGCTTCCTGTGCTTACATTTCATCTATTAGGAGGCAGGGAAGATCTTCAAATTCCCTTAGGCCTATGAAGCTGGAGGGGGAAATCTTCAAATTCCTATTCCCATTACACTGTTTTTTTTTTTATACTTACGTTGGGTAAGTAATTTTGTCCCCTCAGTTTAGTTTGTTCACCTGTGATTAATATTACTTGCACTATTAAGATCAAAAAACATGTTATAAGGAAAGCGTTTTGTTAAAGTCCTTCTGTAAAGTGAGGATTACGAGATTATGAATATACTATCCAGGTCATTCTTCCTAGTGATTAGCAAGCAAAAGAATTGAACTGTATGATTTTATTAATGGGTGCTGCACTCAAATCAGGAATTTTGATTTTGTTTTGTTATCAATGACATTTTGATTTAGTGTACTTTTAGTTTTCTGTATAGTTTATGAAACAGGAGGAAAATTAA
Source organism: Pseudochirops cupreus (assembly GCA_028627135.1). Classification (NCBI taxonomy): domain Eukaryota; kingdom Metazoa; phylum Chordata; class Mammalia; order Diprotodontia; family Pseudocheiridae; genus Pseudochirops; species Pseudochirops cupreus. The sequence continues at coordinate 3,453 of JAQQSU010013280.1, read as the reverse complement.
TAATCTTATTGTGATTCTATACTTAAATTATTTTTAGTTTTCAACATTCATCTCCATAAGGTTTTGAATTTCAAGTTTTCTCTGTCTTCCTCCTCTCCCCCCTACCTAAGATGGCATGCAATCTGATATAGGCTCTGCATATACTTTCTTCTTAAACATATTTTCACATTAGTCATGTTGTAAGCAAGAATTAGAAAGAATAAAACATGAGAAAAAAAATAAAATTAAAAAAAGAGAAGGCAAATAGTATGCTTTGAGCTCCATTCAGACTCCATTGTTCTTTCTCTGGATGTGGACAGCATTTTCCATCATGAGTCCTTTAGAGTTGTCTTAGATCATTGCATTGCTGAGAAGACCTAAGTTTATCAAAATTAGTCATCACAATGCAGCGGTCACTGTGTACAATGTTTTCTCGGTTCTGCTCACTTCACTTAGCATCAGTTCATATAGGTCTTTCCAAGTTTTTACAAAGTCCATCTGCACATCATTTCTTATAGTAGAATAGTATTCTGTTACATTCATATGCCACAGTTTGTTCAGCCATTCCCAGCTGATGGGCATCCCCTTAATTTCCAGTTCTTGGCCACTACAAAAAGCTGCTATAAATATTTTTGTACATATGAATCCTTTCCTCATTTTAAAGATGTCTTTGGGAGGAAGCCCAAGAAGTGGCATTTATAAAGCGTGTGCACATTTTTATAGCCCTTTGGACATAGTTCCAAATTGCTCTCCAGAATGGTTGAATCAATCCACAACTCCACCAAAAATGTGTTAGTGTTCCAATTTTTCCACATCTTTTCCAGCACTTATTATTTTCCTGTTTCATCATGTCAGCCAATCTGATAGGTGTGATATGTTACCTAAGAGTTGTTTTGATTTTCATTTCACTAATCAATAGTGATTTAGAGCATTTCTTCATATGATTATAGATATCTTTAATTTCTTCCCCTGAAAACTGCATGTTCATATCCTTTGACCATTTATCAATTGGGAGAATGACTTGTATTCTTGTAAATTTGACTCAGTTCTCTATATATTTTAGAAATGAGGCCTTTATCAGAGACATTGGCTATAAAAATTCTTTTCCAGTTTTCTGCTTCCCTCCTAATCCTGGTTTCATTGGTTTTGTTTTTACAAAAACTTTTCAATTTAAAGTGGTCAAAATTGTCCATTTTGTGTTTCGTATTACTCTGTCTCTCATTGTTTTGTCATAAAATCTTCCATTCTTTATAAATCTGATACATGAACTCTTCCTTGGTCTCTTAAATTACTTAGAGTATCAGCCTTTATATCTAAATCATTTTCCAATTTTGACTTTATTTTGCTATACAGTGTAAGATCTTGATCTGTGCCCAGTTTCTGCCATACCATTTTCCAGTTTTCCCAGCAGTTTTTCTGAAATAGTGAGTTCTTATCCCAGAAACTGGGATCTTTGGGTTTATCACATAGTAGATTACTATAGTCATTGACTACTGTGTCTTGTGTACCTAACCTATTCCACTGATCCACCACTCTTTTTCTTAGCAAGAAAACTACTTCATTATTTTGTATCAGTTCATATAAATTTTCCCAAGTTTTTCTGAAAGCATTCTGCTTGCCATTTTCATGATAAAGCTACTTCTTTAAAAGTAGTTTAGATGATTTCTACTTTATAATATAATTTAAGATCTGATATGGCTATGCCACCTTTCCTAGAATTTCTTTAATTCCCTTAATATTATGGACCTTTCATTCTTCCTGATGAATTTTACTATTATTTTTTCTAGCTCTACAAAATAATTTTTGGTGGCTTGATTGGTATGGCAGTGAATAAATAAATTAATTTATGTAGAATTGTCCTTTTTTATTATATTAGCTCAGTCTACCCATGAGCAACTGATGTTTTTCTCAGTTATTTAGATCTGACTTTATTTGGGTGAAAAGTATTGTGTAATTATGTTCATATAGTTCCTGGGTTTGTTTTGGCAGGTAGACTCCCAAATATTTTTATAATGTCTATAGTGACTTTAAATGGAATTTCTCTTTTTCTCTATGTCTTTCTGTTGGGCTTTATTAGTAATATATAGAAATGCTGATGATTTATGTGGACTTATTTTATATACTTCAACTTTGCTAAAGTTGTTTATTATTTCAAATAGTTTCTGTTTGATTCTCTAAGTATATCATCATACTATCTGCAAAGAGTGATAGCTCCATTTCTTGGGATTCTATACTTAAGTACTTTACAACTCTGAATGATCAAAGAGTTCTATTTTATCTTTTGTAATTGCTTCCAAATCTTGTTTGGCTAAGAAGACATCTCCTGGACATGACTGTGAATGGTGTATGGTCTGCTTCTCTTTTAATTTTTTTATGGTATGATATTTAATAATATATCTATATCTTAGTTTTTTAAAAATATAGTTTGAATACTAAACCCCTGTCAGAGAAATTTGATATAAAGTTTTTGTTTTCAAATTTGTAATAGTAATGGAATTTGAAGATCCCCTTGTATTGGCAAGCTGACAGGTACTTAGCACTTAGTTTCAAGTTCATAATTGTGTCAAGTATTAAGACCCAGAACTTGTGAATCCCACAGGGGATGAACTCACTGACATAACAGGAAGGAGCAGGACAGGAAGGAGCCAATACCTTATATAAGGAAAAGCCAAAGCTGAGAGAGGCCAGAACTGCTTGGAGCAAGCTTCTGGAGGCTGAGTTGCTACTGCTGGACAGAGAAGAGAACTGAGAACCAAACTGAGAACTGAGAAGAGAAATGAGAACTGAGGGCTGAACTGAGAAGTGAGAAGAACTGAGAAATGAGAAGAGAGGAGAACTGGGAGGAGGCATGGCTGTGGTGGTGGTACTTTGTCAGTTTTGATGTTACATTATCAGATACATCTGCTGTTAGAGGACAGTGTTGTTGTTACAGAAACCCTGGGACTTTGCTGCTGGTTCAGAAACCCCAAGAGAGGATTTTCTTGTTGCATCTTTAAAGAAATCCTGGAGGAGCATCTTGCTGATGATTTCAGAGGCTCTGGGACTATGCCAATGATTTGTGTTGAGTTCTCAGACCTTATGGGTGGGTCTGAATTGATTTCACTGTTAGAAAGTAAATTGATGAGGATGCCAGCAATCAATATGAACGTTATTGTGGCTTTGTTAAGCTTTGTCTTCCCAGGAACAGAAACCATAAAGGACTTGTGGTGGAACAAACACTGCATTCCAGTGTGGAAGGGGAATTGGATGAAGAACTGCACAAGAAGCTGGACAAAGAACTGAGAGGTATCTGCCTTTGAACTCAGGTGACAGTGGGATATATTTGAGCAGGAGCTGGGACCATTAAAGAGGCATAATGGAAGCTGAAAGCCTGCCTCTATTCAAGATGAAAAGACTTCTTCTTGTGTATTTAATGCAAACTGAGAAGATCATGATTTACTAGGGGTGGAAGACTTTGACCTTTGTACTTTGTGT
>JAQQSU010013279.1:0-11698 GCA_028627135.1 Pseudochirops cupreus | reverse complement strand
CTCATTGGTTACAACCCTTCTATATGACCAAACTATTGTACAAAGTGAAAGTATTTGCACATCCTATACATGATTGCACGCCATCATGGGGGGAGGGGGAAGGGAGGGGAGAAAATCTGAAACTCAAGTGATTGTGGAACTGAATCTTGTAAATTAAAAGTAAATGAGTAAATAAAAAAGGAAGGAAAAAAAAAGTTTCCATGGCTCAATATGCAACTCAACAAATTCTTCTTAAAAACATTCTAGAAGCAAAGCCTGGCATGAAATACTGGCGTTGAAAAGAACCCAGAGAAATAATCTTGTTCTCAATGAGCTTATATTTTACTGGAAAGAGAAAGCATCACTTAATCAATCTATAAAAATTGTAGTTATTCATCATTTACTATGCAGTAGCCTCCCCTATTTGCAAGAAATCTGCATTCTAATGAGGGAGATAAGAACATTTAAGATGTATACAATTTAAATAAAAGATAGATATGTATACAGGTATATGTGTGTATTGTTTATGTATATATGCACATATATGCATATGAAGATTCACATATATGCATATGTTAAACATGTATGCCATTGGTGTTCAGTTCTTTTTCAGTGTGTCCAACTCTTTATGATCCCATGGAGGTTTTCTTGGGAAAGATACTGAAGTGATTTGACATTTTCTTCTCTAGCTCATTTTACATATGAGGAAACTGAGGCAAACAAGGGTTAGTGACTTTCCCAACACAGCTGAGAAATATCTCAGATAAAAAATGTGAAGTAATACACTGTCATTTTTAAAGATGGAGAGTAATAACTGCTAGTGGAGGACACACCAGAAAATATTTTTTGTTGTTTTGTTTTGTTTTCCAGGAGATGAAACCTGTGCTTTGCAGGAAGCTAAGGCTTCAGTGAGCTAGAGGCAAATATGTAGTGTCTTCCAGGCATCTAGGCATGGGTGTGGTGGTGGTGTTGAAATGGGGCTCGTGCAAAGGCAAAGGCAAGAAGATGGGCCATCCTGTACAGTGAACAGCTCACCACTTTGATTACAATAGAGCATCCATGAGGGAAAGAAATCTGAAATAATCCTGGGTGCAAGTCAATTTGTGGTGGGATGTTTATGCCCGATCCAAGATTTGTTGTTTTATACAATAATCAGTCTGCTTGACTCACACTGGTGTTAGAGTCAAGGGACCAAGCCCCTTGAAGTGGTGAATAATATTTGTCCCTTAAATATGGTATCATTTAATGGCCAGCACTTTCAAAAAGGTGTCTAGGGATAGGATCACTTGTGTAAGGATAGAAATCACTTCCTTTTTGTCGTATCTGTAGTCCCAGTGTTGAGTTCAATGTCTTATATGTAGTAGATTCTTAATAGCTACTTACTCTATGATTGAATGAATGAATGAATGAATTAGTAAGTGAGTGAATGGCTTGGCAAGATCTTAGTCCTTATCACTTAGTATTTATGCTACAGATTTTTCTTTTCCTACTTTAACAACAACTTAAAAGGTATATTTCCTTGAAAAAAGGGGATATATGCAGAACCAAGGAAATTATAACAGCTTACACATAATAGAGGATTCCACAATAAACATCTAAGTATGTTATATGGAAATGGAAATTTGAATGCTTTTTGAGCCTTTGATAATCAGGTTGTAGCTGGAAAAAATACACAAACAGAGATACATCTGTGTGTGTATATGGAGATAGATGCACATATATATTCATACCATGCATAATTTTTTATCTCATGTATCAGCAATGCAGTATTCACAATGCCTACAGCAACTATAAGTATGCTGATACGGTTATTAATCACAAAATGCAACAGGCTCTCTACATGGGAAATATAGGTAGAACATTTATTCAAATACCAGAAAACTGAATCCCAGAACCAGAAAGTCAAAGCCAACGCAGTAGTTATGAAGTTGGCACATGTATTTAAAGTAGTGAACACCCACATTCTCAAGCCTTCAAAACAGGACAGGCTACCTCAAGCAAAGATCCTCCTCTCCTCACTCACAACAACTGCTCAGTGTCCAGACGGCTTGCTCCCAGCAGCTGTGGCCCCCCGCAGTTCCCGTCCCTGGCAGTCCTCAGCAGGAGTCCTTAGCAGAGATTCTGGCAGGCTCAAAGAAAGAAGAATTTGTGCCTGCAACCACAGCTGCTGCTGCCACCTCTGCTTCCAGGCACCACTGCACAGACTCAAGCTTGGTTCCAGCTTTCTCTTGCTCCACCCCTTCCTGCTACATCAGCAAGTTCAAGGGGCGTGGAAGATCTTCAAATCCCAGTATCATTACATCTCAGCACACAAATGAGGAAGTAGGAATTAGAAACAGCTGATTTTACATATATGTGTGTATATGTATATTTGTGTGTATGCATATGCATGTGTACATATATTCATTTATACACTTCCATATATATGTTTACGAATATATATTTTTCTTTGTATTTCTCTCTACCTATCTCTTCATGAACCTTCCTTTAACTACACATGGACCTGGAAATAGACAAAACAATCCTTTTCTACATTTGTCTATAGCTAATGCCTCACACAAAAATAATTATAATTGTCAATCAATAATATGACAACCGTCTTTTTCACATTAACTCTTGATAAGTTTTTCTTCTCGGCTCATACCAGGGATACATCAAGTACCTTTTCCACCCTTATTCTTTTTCTGGATCTATGTTTGTTTGAATTTTTTTTTGGTCTTCCTCCTTTTTCAATTCATTCATTCATTTGCTTGTTTATATTTTATTCCTCTTTTTAGACTCAAAGGCCAAAGAATAATTGGTAAGAGTTATTGATCATCTTATACTACTAGCTCCAAAAATCAGTTGCTAAAATTATTTTTTCTCTTCTCCTTGGCACAGTGAGATTCAGAGCATATCCCTCGGCTCATCGTATAAGAAAATAAAGTGGCACCAAGAAGCAGTTAATGCGGGCCAAGTAGCAGGTCTGGCATGCAACATGGGAGCATCAGGACCCTCGGCAGGGGTGGCAGGGCTCTGAGGCTGATCACGAGCACCATGTCAGCCTTCCAACCTGTCCCAGCCACTCTTGGGCTAAGGGAGGCTGCTTCTGCTTTGATTAATATGCCATCAAATGATCTGTCCTTGCAAGATTTCATTCCACTCCCATAAGGTCAAAGATGTGTTTCCCTTCCACCTATAAACTTTAATGCCAGCCCATAGATTATTAGTGGCCTGTGGATTTCAGGTGTTCTCTCAGTGAATCATTGGGATTCAAATCCCTTTTGATTTATCGATGAACTGTGAAATGAAAAAGGATACACCCAAAGAAACGACGAATAAAGAGGTGGTAATTTACAAGCAGGAGTTTATGACTTTGGGAGAAAATTAATTTCTGCCTACAAAAGATGCTGTCTCTGCTACCTGATCTATCCTAGTATTTCAACATTTAGTTAATTTTAATCACTTTAATTTTAATTTAATTTGGAAGCAGCCTAAACTGTTAGATAGAGGGCTAGATGTGTGTTTGGTAAAATGTGGCTTTCTACCATACACATTTCATAATTATGTGACCCTAAGAAAATCACTTAACTTGGCATGACCACAGTTTTGCTCATTTGTAAGGTAGGGATAAAAACACCTACCTCACACGATTGATGTTAGCAACAGATTTAATAATGTGTTTATTATAGGATCAAAGTAGCATAGATTTAAAACTACAAGAGAATGTAGAGGCCATCCAGCCCAGCTCCCTCATTTTATAAAAGAGGAAGCAAAGGAAGGTTAAGTGACTTACTTAAGATAACATATGCAGTATCTGGGGCAGATTTTTAGCCCAGGTCTTCCTGACTCCAAGTCCAGAACAAAATCCAGTAAACTCGGCTGTTTCAATTTAAAGTAGGGGTTCTTAAAGAGGAAGTTCACCAACCCCAATGTAGAGAGATTCAGGAGTCCTTGACCTTGAATTGGGAAGGGGGTGGGAGATGACATATTTTTCACCAACTTGTAATTGTAATTTAGCCTTTCCTTCAATTAAAAAAAAAACGATTTTCATAAAGGGTCAAGACTTCACATAACAGGCAAAGGGACCCAGAAAACAATACAGGTTAAGAAATTCTGCTTTAAAACTTTTGCAAACTTTGATGTAGTTATTATTGTTAATAATAATAATAATGCTGATGCTGATGATAATGATGATGATAATGGTAACAATGATGCTGATGGTGATGCTGATAACGGTGATGCTGATAATGGTGATGGTGATGTGATGATGATGGTGATGGTGATGATGATGATGAAAATGAGATTTCTAGATAATGGGCAGATATAGATGGTGTATAATATGTACTAATTGAGGGAAACATAAAATCAATGAAAGCACCTATCCACTAGACTTATTGTCATCATTATATTTATTGAAATAATACATGTGGTTAGGATTATGATTACTACAATCTGCTTTATCATCAAATGCTATGATTCCGTGAGAAAAACCTCAGAAGATTTTGTATTTAGCTCAGCGTCTGTGATTTCCCAATTCTGATGTTTTGATTTGACTCGGGTATCTAGAATTGTAGCATTCATTTATATTGTGTTCACTGTGCTTGGGCATATTGTACTTGGGCAGGGGAGAAATTTGCATTTAAGTCTGCTTATAATTTCTTTCATAATCATGTGAAACATTATCAAAATCAAAATACTATTTTTTTAATGAAGAAGGGTAATTGCAATATTAACTGTGCATTTACCAGACCCAAGTATCTTGCTCTCACTCAGATTTGTGCCTCCATGGCACATAATAAAAGAGAAAGCAGATATATGATTTGCAGGAGTGAGCTATGTTACTTTTCCAATAGTTAGCAAGTTAGCATAAGAATCTCTAAGAGTCATTCACAGCAGTAGTCAAGATTTGTTATCAACATGAAAAAAAAAAGATTTTCTGTTTGTGTGTGTGTGTGTGTGTGTGTGCGCGCAGAGAGAGAGAGAGAGAGAGAGAGAGAGAGAGAGAGAGAGAGAGAGATGGGAGGTAAGAGAGAACATAGATCCCTATAGTAAGGACATCCTATATTCAAGGGCATGAAAGTGTATTAGTAAATATACTGATTTGAAAACTAAGAGACCTGGGTTCTATTCCTGAATCTACCAATGGCGAATGGCATAATTTTGACCACACATCTGGGCTTTTTAAAATGACGAACCTCAAATACATAGTTCAATAAAATTAATAACTCATCAAACATTATGCATCTAATATGAACTAGGAATTGTGCTAGGTTCTCAGAAAACAAGGATAAATTGGAACCCCTGCCCTCAGGAAACTTAGATTATACCAGTTGTAGACACAGTAAATACTCATATGGCTAAAAAGAAAGCATTTATAAAATCCTACTAATACATTTAGAGATTTCAAGGGTAGGGACCAAGAACACTGGGTTCATATAGCATGTGACACCTTATCAATAGTTTAAAGGGAACTAGATGTTTTAATAGATCAGGAAGGAGTGAATTTGAGACCACTGTTCGCATGAAATGAAGATAGAACATTAAGTGCTGCATGTGAGGCACAATTGTAGGATAATTTGAATGAAATAGTGAGTGTGTGAAGGGGAATATTGTGAAGAAAAAACAGGAGAGTTGAGAGCCATAGGGTGGAATACTCTAAATGTCAAGCTAAGGATAATACATGAGTAAGAGAGTGACACAACCAGATCTGTCTGAAGAGTACAACAACAACGGCAGCAACAACAATCTCTAGCATTCCCATAATGCTTTAAGTTTGCAAAGATTTTTGCAGATATCTCATTTCATCCTTATGACCACCCTTAGAGTTAAATCCTATTTACCTCCCCATTTTTCATATAAGGAAACTGAGCCTGGGAGAAGAGAAGCGAAATGCCCAGGATCACACAACTAGTAGCAATCAATAGAAAATCAGTAAGATTACTGACAATAATTTTTATAAGAAAGGCTGTCAAAAGACAGATAAAACAATACACTTGATTGATCCGAGAATTTATCCAACCATTCTGGAAAGCTATTTGGGATGATGCTAAGAAAGTACCTGAAATGTCACTGTCCTTTGACCCAGAGATCCCCTGCTAGGAATATGTCCCAAGAAAGTAAAATGAAAGAAGGAAAGGAACCATACACACCAGACCATTTGGAGTAGATGATTTGAAGAAATGTAGGATCTATCAATTTGGAAATGGATCAACAAATTTTAATATGTGAATACAATGGAAAATGATTGTGGTCTAAGAAAAGAAAAATATATAATTATATATGTATATATACATATATACATACATATATACATAGGTATGTATACATATGTATATATGCACATATACATATATATGTGTGTGCACATATGTGTGTGTATATATGTGTGTGTGCACATAAATGTGTGTGTATATATGTGTATATATGTATATATATACATAACTTCTCTTCTAGAGAATTAATTAAAAAAGAAAAGTATGAAGAGATTTGAATGTTCTGATATAAAGTAAGCAGAACCAAGAAAACAATATCTATCCATATCTATAAATCTATACATATCTATACATCTATCTATATCTATAGATATAGATCAAAAATGGGAACATATGAACATTTTGTAACCACAATGTCCAATTGGTCCCAGAGAAGAGTTTAGCAAAATTCATCTTCCTTTAAGTAGAGTCTTATGGATATAAAATACTGCATGTGCTTTCAGATACCCACTTTATTTATTAGTTTGGCTTTACTGTTAATTTTTACTCTATAAATTGCCTATACAAGACATAGCTTGTTATACCTCTTTAAAGGCATAGCAATGTACTTGACGAAAAGGTGCATAAAAAAGGATATATGTATAAGGAACTAAATACGACAACAAAAAAATAAAAGACAGCAATTTAAAAACATTTGATACTGATAAGCATAACGAAAAGCTTCAATATTCTTGTAAATTTACTTCTTGTGAGACACCCTCAATCTCCCTTTACCTTGGATAATTGAATAATTACTATAGATGGAGCTTTGAGAAATAGTAATTGAAGTACAGTGGAAACTATCTAGTAATCTAAGTACAGTGGAACTACTGAAGGGATATGAATTTTTACAACTCAGAGAGTTCACATATCCAGGAGCTAACAAAATAAGCCAGACATTCTGTGCATGAAAATTATCATGGAAACCCAAAATGGGGCTTGTCATGGTCACAGTTAGAGTAAAATGAGAAGGTAACTTTTGTAAAATGTGTTAAAATGAAAAGAGTAGATTTTCTTTGGAAGATTGGAGAGGGAGTGAAGACACTGTCTTTTCTATTCTTATCTTTTTTTTTTCTTTTAATAACTTCCATTGACAGGTGAGTGGCCAAAGCTTTTAGTCACTGCCCCCAAATAAAAGCAAGTTTTATTATACTTAAGTTCATACTGTGTTTATGCTAAAACTGGTTTCTTGAGGTTTACATAGAAAGGAATTCTAATGACATGTAGCATGTGATCTCTGTGTGTGTGTGAGTGTGCGTGTATGCTTTCTTAGAAGAAAATGTCACAATGGGGTGTTAAGAACTATAAACCTGAAAGCAATGATATATTGCTTAAATTTAGTAGACATTTCTACTATATTTTAAATATTTTATTCCAAGGATTCTCTCTGCAAAGTAGTTTAAGAAAACAAATATTAAAAAAAAAAAGATTGGGTTTTAAGTCTAAAACCTAGGGTTTCAGTCCTAGTCACGTTCCTTATAAGCAGTATGATCTTAGACATGTCTCAGTACCTCTGGGTGTCATCTGTTTTTAAAAAAATAGCAGAAGAGATAATAACAAGGTTGTGCAACCTATTTCTTTAATTAATATTTATAAAGAAAGTGATCTGGAAAATAAGAAACGCTATACAAATATGAGTAATTTTCATTTCTTCAAAATGACATGCCCAAAAGTCACTGTAATTCATGGATTACACACACGCACATGCACATGCATATGTACACACATATACATGCACATATACACAACTCTAGACTCACACAGACCTGTTTTGATTTGAGGGTCTTATCCCAAAGGACTGTCTCCTCTTGCTCACTCATTATGTACCTGGAGAAATATTCTAAATAAAAAGGCATAACTATTATATAGGTTTTTTTTCTGCATATGAATGACGATGTTTGCTGTTCCACATAAGAATTCAAGGTAATAAATGCATATTTGGTAGAACTACCTTTATGTCACTCCATAGATAATAAATGCATAATAAATAGAACCATGGAAGCCCATAGACAAATTCAGAAAATACATAAAGAACTGACCATACAAACATTCCACTGAATCCTTTTATAATCCCATAGATACCCTCTTAAGCCCTTTATAATCAAACCATATAGTCCAAATAATTACTCTACTTGTAAAGGGGATAAGATCAGAAATCTTGCTCCTGGATTTTATGACTCTGTTCTCTAAATAATGCTATTACATAAATGTCACCTATGATGATGATGAGGAGGAGGAGGAGGAGGATGGTAATGGTAATAGTGATGGTGATGATGCATTGGACACTGGGGACCACCCTTTGGTGTCAAACGGTCACTCCTGTCTCCTTAGGGACATTACATTCTTTTGCTTATTATTAAGAGTAAAACACTGTGCTAACATCAAGAAACCATTTTCAACCAAGAAGTTTATAGAAAAAAGAAATCAGCATGCAGACCATAAATCTTTTCCTTAAGAAAGAGTCTAATATGAAAGCTGCTTTTTCTGTTTGTTTTCTAAGAGTAAAAGCACATTCTACATACACAAATGATTTGCAAAAATATTTGAGACAAACAGTTGAAGTTTTATTTCCAAAGAATAGCAAGTAATTTGTAAATATCTTAATGTTAGTTGGCCCATCTGTGATCTGAGATTATGCTAAACTAAGAAAAATGTCCCCAAACTATCATTAATGTGATAGGAGTGATAAAACTAAGAAACCAGCTGCAATCAACCACATAGAGACTGCTCTTGTAAAGTGTGGTGGGTGCATTTTTCCTCAAATAATTTAAACTGAAGCAATTTCCCTGGTTTGGAGATTTTATAGTTAATTTTAATTTTAGCTACTGTTTCTAAAATTTGGTTGTTTGTGTAGCTGTGAAATAAAGGACTGTTTTCAAGAAACAGAATTTATTCTGTATTAAAATATCAATATACTTGTTTATACCATTCGTGGCATATTGATGGTTATATTAATGTGGTGATATTAATGTCAAAATGTTAAATTCAGGAATGAAAATATGACCTTATGATTCCTTTTAAATGTACTAAGCATGATGAGGATTAGGAGGAATGTACACATAAAAATAACAATTCATATTTGGTTTTCTGTCTTAAGGATTTCCTTATAACAACTCCAGTTTATGATGGTACAATTTGTTGCCATTTGTGACAAGAAAATTCAAGCTTTGGAAGGTTGCATTATATGTCTCTGATCAAATGTTGGTATGCCTTAACACCAAATAAGAGAAATTTGTGTGAGGCAAAAGGCATGATGAGGTAGAAACAGGAAGCATTACATTTCAAGCAGGTGAAACCACTGTCACCCTCTCAGCCATCAAAAAATGACTTTCAGCACATAAGTTCTAAAAATTGCAGTCCCCCCCACACTACTGACCCTTTTCCCAGCTCCTACAGCCATCATTGAGAGCAGAAACTCCTGTGGAGAAGGGGTTCACCTTCTTTTTCTATCAACAGTAATCGCTGATAGATTGACACCTAAAGTAGAATAAGGTCAAGGGTCCATAGGCAACAATGTACCTCTGTCCCTCAGTTCCTTGCAGTCATCATCCATGGCAAAGTACCACTTTGTGTAATAAACCAATCATTCCCATCAACTAGGAACCAAGAGAGACAACTCAATTTATCTGAAGCAGAAAGGCACTCATATGGAGAAACAGAAATAGGCAAGTGCCTAGATCTGCCACCACATCAATTATCACTATCCCCCAGGCTCCAGTAGGGAGCCCCAAAGTCCTTGAAATAGAAATGCCTCCTGCCCCTCTGGCCACCCTTCCAGCCTAAGCCCACTCTCTCCCCTCCCCTACAGCTTTGACTCAAGAAGCATGTTCTCTACAGCTGTGATCCAGCAACTATTTCTACACATAGAGAGCACCACATTCAGTAGTTACCAAAGACTTATAGAGAAGCTTCTCTACTCCAAAGTCCATGGCACTGTAAAATGATTCAACATCGCAAATGAATATCGTTTTATCAGATCAAATGATATTGAAGAAGACACATTACCATTTACTTTGCTGCTATATCCTATGGGACCTTAAGACCTTTCCATCTGACTTGATGATGAAAGCTCTTTTATGCATGTGCTTTCTCTACTACTATAATGTGAGTGCCTGGAGAACAGGGAACATTTCCTGGCTTCATTTAGTATCCACAGTGCTCAATACAAAGATTTTCATATGAGATATTAATAAATACTTTTTTCACATTTTTCCATTCATTCATTTATACCTGGAGGTTTAGTTTGGAAAGGAGCAGACAGGAAGAACAGGATAACTGTTGTCAGGTATTTGACAAGTGGAAAGGGTACTGGTTGGTTCTATTTGACAACAGAGGGACAAATGAAAGGGAATGAGTGGGAATTCCCAAGAGGGAAATTTAGTTTTAGATAGGGATGTGAGTAGGTTATAAAAACATAACAAATAGAAACAACTAGAATGATGTCAGCAAAGAAAGGTATAATTGAAGTTAAAATGGAATAGTCACACAGCAGCTGAGAAAGAGACCACCAGTGGATAACCCATGTACTTCATTGGTATACTTGTAATGCATTAAAAAAGGCAGGAAAAAGACAGTCAACTTGTTGCTGTCAGAAATAAAAACGGACAAGAATCTCTTGTGATGAGTAGGCAATGGATAAGCTGTGATCTTCATTCCTAGGAAGGCAGAGTGTTACAATGAAATTCTAGTATCAAATGATGTGGGTTCAAATCCTGACTCTACCATTTGCTACCTTTAGGACCCTGGGTGAGTCACTAAACCCCCTTAGGCCTTGGGTTAGTTATCTGCAAAATGAAGCAGGTGGACTCTATGATTTTTTAGGTCCCTTCCAGTGGGAATGTTCCTTTGATCTACATTGATGGAGATCACAAATACATTTGAGCCTTTGAGAAGGGTAAGGGACAGTAACTTTCCTAAAAGTTAGAACTATCTGCAAATGTGATGTGCTTCCTTGGCAGGGATTGGGTACCTTCTCATTGGAAGATGACAAGAGAAAATTAAACAGCTATTTATGGAGTGTATTGTAGAAAGAATATAATTTCAGGTATGAGTTGATGAGATGGTCATCAGCATGCTTTTAAACTCTGAGATTTGGAGAATTTATAAAGGAAAAAAGAGTTTAAACCCTCCTGTGATTATATATTTCAGACATCATCTAAGGGGGCCAAAACAAATGAACCAATCACAGTTCTTCTAAGATGCTGCCCCTTAGGAACCAACCATCTCTGTTATAGAATAGGCCTTTGGGTGCTAAGCTGACCTGCAGCAGAAAAAGATTTAGAGCCAAATTAGACAATACACAAAGTGATACTGGCTGCCAACCTATATCCATGCCTATTCCAAGCTGCATAACTCAGGTACTGAAGAAGGCCTCCCTCTTCCTTCCAATACTAAAACTAGTTTACCACCTGCGTCTCCCCACATATCTGTAAATAATAGATTGCCCCAATTATGCTTGAGTTCTGTTGCTCTCCATTAAAAACCAA
>JAQQSU010013278.1:0-11699 GCA_028627135.1 Pseudochirops cupreus | reverse complement strand
AGGAAGGCAAAAGGGAATGGTTCAACCTTACTCTCATTGAATTTGGCTTAAGGAGGGAATAACATATACACTCAATTGGGTATCCTACTCTACAGGAAAGTAGGGGGGAAGGGGATAAGAGGGGGGATGATAGAAGGGAGGGCACATTGTGGGGAGGGGAGTTAGAAGCACACTACTTTGAAAAGGGACAGGGTCAAAGTAAAAAATAAAATAAGTGTGGGGGGGCAGGATACGATGCAGGGAAATACAATAAGTCTTTCACAATATATCTGCTATGCAAAGTTCTGCATAACTACACATGTATAACCTATATTGAATCACTTATCTTCCTAGTAGGGGTGAGTGATGAGGGAAGAAGGCAAAGAATCTGGAAAGCAAAGTTTTAAAAACAAATGTTTAAAAAAATTGTTTTTTACATGCAACTGGGAAATAAGATATATAGGCACTGGGTCATCTTGTGCTACTAGAAAGTCAGAGAGTGAACGGGGGAGGATATAAGAGAAAGCAGATAAGCAGATTGGGTATTGTATTGGTCACATCTGAAAAGGCATGTAGGTCCCATTCTTCACCTACAGACTAGGAATTCTCCATCAAAAGGCATTCTAAATGTTTGATAGATCTTATGGAGTCCTGACTGGTCATTAGATTGATCAAAAGTCTTAAAGCTTTGAAAATTATTTTCCTTTATAATGCTGTGGTCACTATATAAATAGTTCTTCTGGTTCTGCTCACTTTACTCTGTCTTAGTACAAATCTTCTCTGGTTTCTGTCAAGCTTTCTCTTCTACTATTTTTGTGTGTGTGCAGTAATATTCCATTCCATTTATTTGTTCAACTCTTCCCCAATTTATGGGCATCTAATTTCTTTCCAGTTCTTTGTTACAAAAAAAAAATTGTTAAAATAAATATTTTGTGCATATAGGTCATTTCCCTCTACCTTTGATCTCTTTAGATGGATGTCCCATAATGGGATGATAAAGTCAAAGTGTTTTGGGGGGTATAGTTTCAAATTACTTTCCAGAATGGTTGTTATCAGTTCAGATAGTAAGAGAATAGCTAATTGCACTTGATGAATTCAAGTCACTGGGTTCTCAAGGAGCTACGTCCTCAGATCCTGAAAGAAATGCACAATGCAATTGGTGAGTCACTAGCATTAAAATATGGATAGAACATGCTCTGGGGCTGCTCTCCCAACCCCCTACTTACACAGGCATATTACAGTCATTTATCTCCTTAAGGGTCTGAGGTAAGATTTGAACTCAGGCCTTTCTGCCTCTAAGTCCAAATCTGGCACAGTAGCTCCTTTCTAGGAGCTAATTAATGGTTCATTAGTTGATATCAACTGATAATTAACGGGGAAAAGGTTATTGGTGGGGATTTCTGAGTTATAGTACTAGAAAAATCATATACTACAACAACTACAACAACAGCTCACATTGACATAGAGCATACCATGGGCCAGTGTTTTACATATGTTTTCTCTTTTAAGCCTCACAACAACCCGGGGAGGTAGGTGCTGTTATTATCCCCATTTTACAGATGTGAAAACTGAAGTAAACAGAGATTAAGTGACTCGCCTATTTGGTGCAGCTAGTAAGTGCCTGAAGTTAAATTTGAACTCAGATCTTCCTGACTCCACCACCAATATTGAATCCACTTAGGAGCCATATTCGAGAATACTTCTTTCTAGAACCTAAATACATCCAATTCATTAGTTGACATCAACTGATAATCAAAGGAGAAAAGCCCTTCTGTGGAGTTACAGTTGAGTTATAGTGCAACAAAAATCATATTCCCTAAATCTTCAGGGCTATTTCCTCACTTGTCTTGGGTTTCACCTTCATGAGATTCACTTTTGTTTTGCTATTTGTGGTACAAAACTCATTCTTGCCAGAGAAAATAGAGGCTAATTAAGGACTGAGCATCTTTACCTTCTCTCTTTTGTTAGTTTTTGTGGTTTCATTTAGCCCAAGCTAAGGTCTTATCCCTTCTTTGAGCCTCCTATTCCTCACCCCCCTCCATTATAGCTAACAAACCCTTTTGATGTCCTTAGTTTCCCTCACCACTCTTTTCTATTTCTGGATATTACTGCTCCTGACTGTTTTTATAAGAGTCTGTCATGCTCGTTTTCATCCTCCGTTAGCTGGTTTTGCTTCAATCTTCTGCACATATATTTTAAAAACCTTCATCAGTATCTTCAGGCAAATCCCATTTCCCCCTCTAATTGACAATGTTTTCCTTTGTGTCTTCATGATTTTGTTTGTGGCCCTCTCCCATATGTTCTGGGTTGACTTGCCCCTGTAGAATTTTAGTCCAGAGAATCTTCCCTGTCCATCCTCTGAACCCTTTGAAATCTGCTTCCCCAAAATTTGGGATGTACGTACTTTGAGGGCAGGCGCTGTAACAAGTTCACTTTTATGTCTCCCAGAATTCCTTGCACAGGAAAGCTTTCCTGGTCCTTCTATACCCTGAGCCTTCCTGAGGTGACGAAGATCCTTCCCCTCTGAAACTCCCTTTTCCTCTATCATGTTTTGTTTATATCATCCTTATTTGTGAACATAAATAAGTTTCCCCCACCCCAACAATAAACTGTAAACTTCTTGAAAGTAAGAACAATGTAATTTTTTATTTATCCCCGGTGCCTGGTGTATAATAATATGATATATTATGATTATACATATGATATATTATGTATTATATTATAATATAATAACCTTATAATGTTCTTGTGAGGCTCAAATAAGAAACTATACCTGTATCTATTTAAATGTCAATTATATTATGTGAATTATTATTATTGTTCATAGTTGTAACAATATTACTCATAGTTAGTGGCTAACAAAACAGTTGGGACTCCACATAAATTTATTAGAAGCATGGAATCAAAAGAAACTTTAGCAGCCATCGGGTCCAACTCATAAAATAAGAATTCTCTCTAAAAACAAAGTTGGAAAATTATTTTGATGGGAGCTGGTAAGTGCTCTAAGTGATAGAATGACCGGGGGAGATTGGAAGCCCTTTGAGGGTAAAAGCTGTTTTTGTTCCAGCCTTTGCACCCTTTGAGTCTAGTATAGCATCACTCTCTCCCTTCCTCTACCCTGCACCTACACATAATTGGTGCCTAATAAGTGCTTGTGGAAGGAATGAATGAAGTGATGTTCTGAGGCAGGTAGAGCTGAGGTTAGGATCAAAGGGAGTCTTGGAATAAAACTTTGGTAAAAATGAGAGAACAAGATAGATGAGGGAGAGGGGGAGAAAAGGTTCCAAAGCACAAAGGTCCTGGGGGTTTACTTTTGATGTAGAAGGCCAGGAAAAAGGCTCTTGTACTTGTAGCAACGAGAGGAAAAAAGATAATTTTGAAGTGAGAAGAGATGACAGGAGGGGAGAGAGTTGGAGGCCAGGACATCAACGAGAGATTGTTTTTTCTCCCAGCACTTTGAAGAAACATCACGCACATATTCCCTGTGGTTAATTTCCAAGGAAGTTATGGGATTCATTGGTTTCATCTGCCAGTCACCACCACGATTAATAAATACTCTTCAGCTCACACGCATACGCTTCCCTATTAATGAAGCCCTCATGCTTTCTACGAGAAACAGATCACTGTGTTCTGGAATTATTTCTCAGGGATTTTTCTTTCTTTCCATTTATGTTGCCTACTGACTATGACTCCTTCCCTTCCTCCCTCTGTCTATCTTCTCTTGTTCTTTCCTCTCCTTTTGTTACTCTTTGCTCTCCTCTTTCTTCCCCTTCTCCTCCCCAACTTTACTCCCAAAGTCTTTCCTGGGCTTTGGATTTGGACTTGGCATCTGACACTGATTTATTGGAAGTCAACATAAATGTGTATTGCTTCAGGTCTTAGCTCAAATTGAGTGCTTTAGCTAGTGGAAAACTTATGAAGACCAGATTTATAGCTGGAAGGGACCATAGGGTCATCTAGTCCAGTCTCATAAGCTTACATGTGATGAAACTGAGGCTCATAAGGTCTATTTAAAGAGCATAGCTGGAGGTGGCTAGATGGTGCAATGAACAGAGCACTGGCCCTGGAGTCAGGAGGACCTGAGTTCAAATATGACCTCAGACATTTAACACAAAAAAAACTAGCTGTGTGACCGTGGGCAAGTCACTTAACCCCAATTGCCCTGCCTTCCCCCCTCCAAAAAAACAAAAACAAAAACAAAAAATAAAGAGCATAGCCAACTATGATGTGTCATACTACCAAAGTTTCAGTTAAGGACATCAGCTACATAAGTATAATATATTTTATTTATTTTAATAAATAAAAATCACTAGTATATATGGAATCATAGAGCTTTAGTACTGAAAGAGCCCTTTGAGATCATTGAGTACAACCCCTCCTTCATTTTTCAGATGTGGAAGCTGAGGCCCACTGAGTGGAAGCTCTAATGGCAGAGCTCCAGTGAGAATTTTGGTCCCCTGAATTAGGTCCCCAGTTAAATGTGTAAAGAGAAAAGTTTGAGCCCAGGAAAATTTGGACAGTATATATGCACAGAAATTTGGGCATACTTATGTTAGCGTTTTGAAAGATCTATGGTTTAGTCAACATGGGTCCTCTCTTTATCATCACAAACCACAAACTCTCCATACCTTAGGACAAGGATTCTTAATCTGGGGTCTGTGAATTTTTTTTAATTGATAACTATTTCAATGAAATTGATTTTCATTATAATTCTATGCATTTTATTTTATCCTCTTCAAAGCATTTTCCTAAGAAGAGGTCAAGAGGCTTCACCAGATTGACAAAGGTGTCCATGGCACAAAAAAAGGTAGAGAACCCCCGCTTTAGTTAATGAGCTGTCCAAGTTCCTGTGGCCAAGAAAAGTAATCATTTGGTGGTCAGCCTTACAGTGATGATCCTCTGTGAGTTAATGAGGCTGGTCCTCCAGTGAAAGGAGATCTCTGCTAGGTTTATAATCAAAGCTTACCAGTTTGGTAGGTCCTACCAAGAGCCTACTAGCACAGTCCCCAAGAACCCAAGGTTATCTCCAACCCCTGATGAGGAAGATTTCAATGGAGTATTCATGCTCACATGTATTTGCAAATAATAGATGTACATATATATTTCTAGAGATCTATGTCTGTGAGATGCATATGAGAGCAAAAGGGAAGAAAGAGAGACAGACAGATAGGTAGGTGGAGGCAGAGAGACAGACAGAGAGAGGGAGGAATGGAGGGAGGAAGGGGAGAGGAGAAAGGACAAAGAGAGAGGGAGGGAGGGAGAGAGAGAAGGAGAGAAGAGAGACAAACAGCGAGATAGACAGAGACAGAAGGAGAGAGGGAGGCATGTAGGGGAAAGGAGAGATAGAGAAGAAAGAGAGAAGGGGAAGAGGAAAGAGAGAGAGGTAAGGGGGGAAGAAATGTGGGCTAATCTTGCTGAGTTCAAATCTGGCCTCAGACAACACTTTCCAGCTGTGTGACCCTGGGGAAGTCACTTCACCCTATTGGCCTCAGTTTCCTCATCTGGAAAATGAATTAGAGAAGGAAATGGCAGGTTACTCCACTATCTTTGCTAAGAAAACCCCAAAAGAGGTCATGAAGAGTCAGACATGACTGAAAAATGCCTGAATAACAACAACTAAGCTGTATTTCAGTACAAAACAAAAGTCAAGATGATTGGCAATGTCCCAGCTGTTGCTTTGTCTAGACCAGTGGTTCTCTACCTTCCTAATGCCGCGACCATTTAATACTCATATGTGGGCGTATCTGCATGTGGGCAGACCCGCCTGGAGACGGATAGAAGAATGGTGTCTCAGTTCCTAAGACCATCAGAAATATGTGTTTTCTGATGGACTTAGGTGACCCCTGTGAAAGGGTCATTTGACCCCCAAAGGGGTCGCGACCCACAGGTTGAGAACTACTGGTCTAGACTTAAGAAGAAAGATGGAGAAAATGTTAATAACAAAAACTAAACTTAAAACTGTGTCCTGCTACATCATCATCATCATTGTCATTTTGGCTGTTAAACATTTACCAGCATACCTTTGTCTGGGATCAATCAATCACTCACAGATTCCAAATGGGAAAAAGGTCTTCAAGGTCATTGGTCCAACTCCCCCATTACAGATACGGAAAACTGAGACCTACAGAAGTTATATAACTTGACCAAGGTCCCAAAAACAATAACAGAAGAGCTGAGACCTGAGCCACGGTCCTCTGTCTCCCAGCCCAGCACCCTTCATACTCCATCAGGTTGCCTCTGTAATTCACATTCCTGATCACTAGTATAGAGCCTATGGGTAGTTGAGTCTGGATAACCCAAAAATTCTTTGTATTTGGTAACAGCGAGTGAGGTGTGCTTAATGACATGGGCATATGTACACACATGTAGCAGCAAGCACCCTAGCACACACAGGATTGCTGCTAGCGCAGGTTCTTTGATCTGCTTTTCTAAAGGAAAGCAACTCAAAAGAAGGTTAACAATCTTACTTTAATCAATCAAACATATATTATTTACCTAGTTCAGAGGAAAAAAGTCACTACCCTGAACTTCAGAGAATACAAACAGAAGTTACAAGAGAAAATAACACAATTCCACAGAAAGGGATTCTAGCTGTTTCACCATTACATCCCTACCTAGTTAGTCACCAGAGAGAGAAGTACCAACATCTTGGTTATCAAAGGAAGGTGGCAGATGGGGGGAGGGAGGGGCTCAATGGCTGCCCAGAGTCTCATCTGGCCAAATCTCACATCTCTTCCCAAAGTGAGCAGCCCCAAAGTGAAACCTTGCCTCAGAGGTATATATAGCCCTCTCCAAGGTCAGAGAAGATCACAATCCGCCTAACTCACTTGACTACATAGTAACAAAAGTTGTGCCTTCTTGAAAAACAAGCCTCCCACCACAGGCTCCAGGTGAGCACATGTAGCCTATTAGAGGGCTCAATGTCCTCAAGTTTAATTTAGGCTTATTAAGGGGCAGGAAAGATCTTCAAATTTCTATTACCATTGCAATGTAGAGTAACCATTTTTTTACTTTGACCAGCCCCGATGTCCTTCTAAACTTATTGCTTCTGTCAACTTAAAACCAATTTACGTAGTGATGAGGGAAGGAGGTTATCCAGTTATCTTGGATAATCTGATTCAGCAAGCCCTTACGGAGCACCTACAATATGCTAGGTAGAAAGCTATAACAGATATACAATAATAGTAGAAGCTAGCATTTATATAGCACAATTATTATTCTTAATTACATTTTGCAGTTATTTTTATTCATCTCATGTAATCCACAAAACAATCCTGGGAGGTGTTTTTATTTATCTCCATTTTACAGATGAGGAAACTGAGGCAAACACAGGTTTGAATGACTTGCCCAGGGTCATACAGTGATAAAGTGTCTGAGGCTAAATTTGAATTCAGGCCTTTCTGAATGCAGGCCAGGAAGGTTCTGTCTACTTCACCACTTAATACACACATATGTATGTATTATATATATATATGTAGAAGACATAGATAGATGGATGATAGATAGATAGATAGATAGATAGATAGATAGATAGATAGATAGATAGTTCATTGTGAATTGGTGGCTAATGCTATGCTTAGATCCAACCCTCCACCACATGGGATGACCTGGCCTCTGCGGGAAGGGACCTGAGCTCCACTTCTCCACTAACATCGGTAAATGTTACCAACAAAACGTCCTTCCCAATAGCACAGATCCACCTTGCGTGAGTATGTAACTGAATATGCCCAGTATTTGTTTCTCTCCAACACGGACGAGGTCGGCAGGTATCATTCACATTATTTCCACGTATAGCCCACTCTGTGCTAACCAAGAGCTTAGCAACCCTTGACGTGAGGGCTCGATTGAAAGGATCCCCGCGGCACTTAACAGGAATGAAAGCAAACATTTAAAGGCAGCTAATCGCCGGGCTGCTGTCCCTGGTGGCCTCCCCAGGACCGACTGGAATGGGCCCGCGGACCAGAAGCCCTCTCACAGTAGCTGACATGGTTTCTGTGTTTGCGCTTTTCAGGGGCTTGCAATCCACAGGCGGAGGGCTTGCCTGTCAGCAATTTCGAGACGTTTTCTTTTCCGTTCTGGTTTCATGGTTGGGGCTCCCAAGACACCTCCGCACACTCCGCCTTTGGCTGGAGGCGGAGTGATTGTCCCCTGCGAGGGGAGATTGGAGATTTGCACTGAGACTGCTGGGGCTGAGCTCTGGGCAGCCGCTGTGGCACGGAACCGTTTGAGCCCTTCAGAAGAGAAGGATGGAGCCTGCTGGGGACGGGGAGGACCGGGGAAGTCTGACGTGGCAGAGAGCCCTGAAGTGGGTAGAGCTTGTGACCCTAGGGGAAAGAAAAGAAAAGAAAAGAAAACAGGAGCGGTAAATGGTCTGGAAGCTTGCCTCCCTAGGGAGCCTGGGAGCTAACTTTGTGTCTTTTATTTCCTGGTTTAGCTAAGTTATGGTTTAGTTTAAAGACACTCAAAACAAGAACATCTGACTATGGATGGTGATTCTGTGCCTGGTGGCTTCCTGGGGTGGGGGTAACCAGCTCTTTCTGACACTAATTAGCTGAGGGGCCATTAGGCAAGTGACTTTACCTCCAAGAACCTCAATTTCTTCATCTGCAAAATGATAGGGTTTTGGACTAGATGACCCCCCAAGAGCCCTCTCAGCTCTAAACTCTACCTCAGTGTCCTGAGGAGAAGGTGGGCCTGGGGATCCCTGAGCAAAGTCTGTTAGATTTTCCTCTGTGACCTTAGGCAAATGACTTTACTTCTCAGACACTTAAGTTTTCAAAGGATCTCATCATATTCCTCTGAGATATCTTAGTTCTTAGATGTTTATATTTATAAATTACTCCTATAATGGAAAGAACCCTGAACTTGGAGACAGGTTCAAAGCCTGAACCTGCTACCCAATACCTATAGGACCTTGGGTAATTCATTAAATGTCTCTGGGCTTTACTTGCCACATCTATAAAATGAGAGATTTGGACTAAATAATCTTTAGGATTCTTTCCAGATCTAGGTCTCTGATCCTATGATTCCAAACTGATAAAAGATTCATGGGCTTTTAAAACTTTAGGGCTGAAGAGATCTTAGAGAAGTTCTATTCATTTCATAGGTTAAGAAACTGAGACTAAAATAACGGTGACGTGCTCAAGGTCACTTAGAGATGTAGTTGACTTCAGCATCTCACAGGGATTGATTATCTTCCGTTTGGGCACAGGAAAGCATTAACTCCACAACCTCCTGACTTGTAAGGGAGAGTTCACCTCTACCTGGGTCTGCCTGGGTGTTCCTCTCCTGTACAGTGGAGGCAATAAAATTTGTGTAGACCAGAGTTAAGCAGGAGAAAAAGGGTGGAGCACCTCCAAAGAATCCTTGCCAGATTTGGCTACCCACAGGTTAAGACCTCAAGGTTGTGCCACACTCTTGCAGTATTTTATGGCCCTAAACACTTCTATCCAATGTGAAATATGTGAGAAAGACCACACACTGCTGTTTTCTCTATTAATATATCCCTCCCCCACCCTGTTTGATTCACTGAATATTGGACTGAGAGAATTTTTCTTGGCACTCGGTGCCACAAATTTTTCTCCACTTTTGAACAATGACTTCTGACACAGCCCAAAGAGCAATAAGGTGGAGAAAGGGGGAGAGAGGAGGGAGGAAGGGGAGAGAGACAGACAGACAGACAGACAGAGACAGAGAGACAGAGAGAGTCTGAGTCAGACAGAGACAGAAAGAGACAGACAGAGAAAGGGGGGGAGGCAGACATAGACAGAAACAGAGACAGAGACACAGAATAGAAAAAGGGCATGAAGAAGAGCAGATAGGCATAGAAAAACAGAGTAGACAGAAACAAGATGGTGACAAAAATAAATATAGAATAGAGATAGAGAAGGAGAGACACAGAGAGACAGGGGCAAAGAGAGAGTCAGAAAAACAGACACAGTCATACACAGATAGGGAGAGAGATAAGAATGAGAGACTCAGAATTACCATGTCCTTGGAAATTTACTAGGTAGTTGGAATACATCCATGAGAAAAAATATAGTCCCTGTCCTCAAGGAATTTAGTCTTTTAAGGAGGAAATGGCATACACACAAAGAAATATAATCCAGACAAGACAAAATTGGGACAAAAGAGAAATCCAAGCAAAGTGCTCCAAGAAAATTTGAAAAGAAAGAGAATTCTTATTGATCTCAACTTCTTTCTCCTCTCCTCTTTGATTGGGTCCTTTCCCCAAAGGTAATATTGATTGTTCCATCTCTCCTCCCCTATCTCCACCCTCCAACCTCTGTTTTTCCCTTTTCTTTCCCCCAATATAGTCTGCCTATCAGTTATATTTTTATATGAATGGAATTTTAGAACAGCCCAAGGTAGAGATTATAGATTATAATCTATATTATAGATTATAATTAATTATAGATTAGCATGTATCATGAGACAGAATGACTTGAAGTGAGGGAGACCTAGGTTTGAATCCCACCTCAGATACTGAATAGCTGTATGTCTCCTGGCAATTTATTTAGCCCCTCTGGGCCTCAGTTTCCTTACCCGTAAAGTAAGGAAATTGGCCTTTTCAGGTCCCTTCTTGCTCTAAATCTATGATCCTTTGTGTTATGCATCAATGAAGTAATAAACACTTCTTAAATACCTACCAGGCACTGTGCTAACTGCTAGGGAAATAAAAAGAGGCAAAAGAAAGTTCCTTCTCTCAAGGAGTTTAAATTTAATGGGCAAGACAATGTCCAAGCAGATACATACAAAACAAGCTACCTAGAGGATGAATGGGAAACAGGGACAGAGAGAAGTCTCTGGGATTAAAGGGGTTGGTGAGGCTTCCTATAGAACACAGGAGTTTAGCTGAGACTCAAAGGAAGCCAACGAAGTCAGCAGCTGAAGGAGAAGTAGAAGAGTGTTTGGGGTGGGGGTGGAGGAGAGTGCCCAGGGCTGGAAGATGGAACAGCAAGACAGCTAGACTTACCTGTAACTGGGACCCCGAGTCCTCAGAATTGATTATCTCTTAGATTGTGAATAAGTAGTCCCACGCCTTTATTCCCACCTGCCAAACTACAACTAGAAGCATCGTCCTAATCATTCTCTCAGCTTTCAGTCTCTCACCCACAATCCATCATTAATATAGATATGAAGTTAATTTTCCTCACGTACATCTCTGATGGGCCACACTACTGCTCAAAATCCTTCCATAGCTCCCAATTGCCTACTGAAAAAGTCAATTCTCTTTAGATTTCAAAACTAGGATGTGGGGGGTGGGGATGGGGATGGAATGAGGGTAGTGATAGTACAATGAGAGTTAAAATTACTGGACATTTTCTTTTTCTTTCTTTTTTTTTTTTTGCAGGGTGAAGGCAGGGCAGTTGGGATTAAGTGACTTGCCCAAGGTCACACAGCTAGTAAATGTTAAGTGTCTGAGACAGGATTTGAACTCATGTCCTCCTGACTCCAGGGCCAGTGCACTATTCACTGTGCCACCTAGCTGCCCCTGGACATTTTCAAATAAAAGTTCTTCAAAGATGCTTCTATTTCTTTCAAGAAAAACAAAATTTAAATTAAAGTTAACCGAAGCTAAATTAACATGGTAAATCTGGGTCAACTGATAGTGAATTCAGGCAGTGATTATTTAAAGCAGTATATGTGAATAGACTGCAGCAGTTCTCAACCTGTGGGTCCCAGCCCCTTTGGGAGTTGAATGACCCTTTCACAGGGAT
>JAQQSU010013277.1:0-11699 GCA_028627135.1 Pseudochirops cupreus | reverse complement strand
TGCCCAGTTCATATTCTGTGTACCATGTCTAATGAAGAAATGTATACTGATGGGCAAACTCTGTGGGTTTTACATCCAACAATGAATCTCAGTCTGGATAATAGACATTCTATGGTCACTTACTTTCCCTCCTTCCCATGCTCCTGTCCACTTTAGCTCTTTAGTTCAAACTCTTTTGAATGATTATGCATTTCAGTTAGGAAGTTCTACCATGTGCAATATTCCTCTAGGGGCTTATGGGAAAGAGAAAGGAGGGGGTGGAGTAACGAATGAGGAGAGGAAGGGAGAAAATGAGGGAGGGAGGCTTATGAAGGAGTTTTTTTTAAAAAAATTTTTTGAAAGGTGTTACTTCTTTTTTTATTATTATTAATTTTAGTTTACATCATCCATTTCCACGAGATCTTGAGTTACAAATTTTCTCCCCATCTTTCCCCCACCCACCACCCCAAAACAGCTATCCCCTTGCATAACCCTATAAGGGAGATTTTTAACCTGCTGCTTATTATTATAAGTGAAAACCTTTAGAAAATTCAAAAGGTTTTTGTTCAGATTGTGCAGTTCTATTAGTATAACATAAACGCAGCTACATAATGAGTTAAATGGGCTTTTGTGGACTGGCCTTCTAAAAACTTAACCACTATATTCAGCATTATATTTATGGAGAAACGCATGCTGTATTCCAAGCAACCAAATTACAAATGAATGTTTGGAACATAACCTCCTTATCAAATGTTGATTACTTGTTTACTCACTACATTTAGAAGATCACCCTTCCTGTGGACAGATAAACCCCAAAAACCTCTTCACAACTAAATATAAAGGCCTTTGTAAAGGGCAATCTGTGTTTTGTACATGGTTAAAAAAATGTTTGTTGGTTTAAACTAAATAAGACCGTTTAAAAATAGGTATACTTTATTTAAACAAATTATTGTAGCAATAGCCTCCTGCCATCAATCTCTTCCTCCCCAATACATTTCTTCATCAGCTTTCTGTTTACACTATTGTCTCAGGTTCTTTTTGGATGACGAACAAATGTTATAACCAGCTGTGTTTCCCAAGGACAGATGGTATAAGACTTACATTATTGTTAAATCATTATTTTAAAGAATTTCTTATCATTGTGTATACATGTATATGTATGTGAAAAGGGATTTCCTAAATATACTTCCTTACTTGTTTAAAAACAAAATAAATTCTATGTCTGATAAATCCTTTTGATAAGCAAACTGTTCCTTGAGTGGAAAAGATGTGAAAAATCACTAGATCTTCTAATAAAGTAGAAAATGTATTTAGAATAATTTTGTCTTAGCCATAAGGATCTTCTAAGATGGACTAATATGTTTTCAACAAGGTAGAGTAGAAGGAAGAAAGAAAAACTTTCTTACTTTATTTTTGGTTACCCTCAATAAAAACCTTTCAAAGCTACCAAAGATTATGTGGCTCTTTGACATGATTAGTACATCATTAAACTTCAGTTTTTTAATGGATTAAATAAGCTTTGGGGTATAGAACTAGAGAAACAAAGATTTGTATTGCTGGTGGCTACTAGAACCTTTACTATTGATTAACCCAGAACACTAGGTAGAGCACAGGGGATAAAGTGCCAGACTTGGAGTCAGGAAGACTCATCTTTCTGGGTTCAAATCTGGACTCAGACACTTACTAGCTGTGTGACCCTGGGCAAGTCATTTAGTCATTTGCCTCAGTTTCCTTGTTTGTAAAAAAATGAGCTAAAGAAGGAAATGGTGGAGTATTCCATTATCTTTTCCAAGAAAACCTCAAATGGTTTTTGAGTAGGACACAACTGAACAAAAACGACATGGCAGCTAGGTGGTAGAGTGGATAGAGTGTTGGTTCTGAGGTCAGGAAAATTGAGTTCAAATATAGTTTCAGACATTTAACAGCTGTGAAACTCTAGGCAAATCACTTAATCTCTGTTTGTTTCAGTGCCCTCAATGGTAGAAAGGAGAAAATAATAACATCTACCTCCCAAGCTTACTGTCATGATCAAATGAAGCCTTCAGCTCAGTGCCTGGCACATAGTAAAAACTATATAAATGCTGTTATTTGTATTTCTATGCATGGAAGAGATGAATAATCCAATCACAGCTATTTTAGATGTAGAGTAAGAAGAGACCTGAGGCTAAGTCAATATCCTGTCTTTGGGATATTTCAATTTGAGATTGATATTACTGACCTAAATGAACCCCTTCATTTTGCAGATAAGGACAGTAAAGGCCCCTGAGACTTGCAAAACCATTGGTAGTTAAATGTCAGGGGAGTAATTTGAACTCGGTTTTCTGACGTAAGAGGCAGCATTTTTTTCCATTATTAACAAGCTGTCTACAATTTGCTGAAGGGTTTAACATACTTTCTTTTTCAAAAATGAAAGTTCTTTCTGTTGCCCAATGTCGGGTGTTGCTCACTGGACTATGAGATTAGGGTGACAGGTTTTAGACCAGAGAAATGGCCAGCAGGTCCAACCTAGTCCCCTGGAGAAAATACTATCCAGGGGGGTGGAGCTTGATAGGACCATCAAGGAACAATTCAATCAGCACCTACCTCATAGGGTTGTTATGAACATTTAAAGTGACTTTTGTTGTTTCTGTTCGGTTGTTTCCGTTGTATTTGAATTTTTGTGACCCCCTTTGGAATTTTCTTGACAAAGACAATGGAATGATTTGCCATTTCCTTTTCCAACTTATTTTACAGGTGAGGAAATTCAGGCAAACAGGGTTAAGTGACTTGCCCTGAGTCATACAGTTACTAAGCATCTGAGGGCAGATTTAAACTCATGAAGATGAATCTTCCTGAAACAGTACTGACCGGAGACACCTAGAGTTCCTAAAGTGAACTATAAACTTTAAAGTGCTATGTAAATGCTAGTGATGATGGTGAGGAGGAGGAGGCCCTCAAAAACTTACCAAATGTTTAGTGCAGCCTTTTTAACTTTGTAGATAAAGAATTGGAAAAAAATACAATGATTTGGCCAAGGTCACATTGATGGCAGCTAGTTAATTTGTTTCTAAGCATCTAGCACAACCCCTAGTGCACAGTATGTACTTAACATAATAGGATGCACAAATATTTATATCTGTTGATTGATAAAGGACACTATTAATCTCTCTTGGATCATATTCTTCCGTCTTTCCCCTATTTCAAGCCATTACCCTCATTTGCTTTACAAACTCCCTCCTGACATCTGGTTGGCAATATTAAAAACCACCATCAAAATGATATTTGGATCTCACCCATATCTGACAATAGCAATGGTGGAAATGATGATGGTAAATTCAGTAGGACAATGGACAATATGCTTTTTTTTTTACCAAGAAAGTAAAAACTTTTTTCTTCTGTTATTGCTAACTTTCATAATATCCTTGCAACCCAAACCAACATCAGAAATTACATCTTCCATTGAAAATAATAAACACAAAAGGATAAATAGACTCTCCAAAGTTACATAGCAAGTCAAAGAGAAAGCCAGGATCATAGCTCAATCATTTTGATTTCAAGCTCTGTAATTTAACCATAGAAAAGAACCAAAGGTAGAGTGGCTAAGTCTTATTCATAAGGTTCTATAAGTTGCAGCATGGCACTCCATTATTTAAGATATAGGTTACTTCAACTGCAGTCACTTTCTGAAAGACAAGGTAAAAAAAAAATCATTTAAGCCCAGAAAAGATAATCAGAATCTCTGAATGTAGTTTCCTTTTCATGAAATGATTTGATGTTGGGTAAATTACTTAGACCATGTCTATTACCAGCATCTTTTCCGGCTTTTTTTTTTTCCATTTTAAAGACAATGATTGGCCGTATAAACTAACAATTTCTTTTGGATATGACAATTCAAAATTTAATTTCTCCTCATTGTTTCTTCCAGAAAGAGAATCCATAATCAAAACCTGGTGTAATTGTGGTAGTAATTTATACAAATCTAATTGGAACAGATTTGATGAGTGTGTACTTAAAATCTGTGGTGCTTTCTTCACTGATAGTGAATACACTACTCACACCGGCATAGACACAGTCAAAAATTCTGGAGGCCTCATTTTTCTAACATGTAAAGTTGGGAATAATGTTGTCCATTGATTAAGGAGATAATAAAAACTTCATTTATTAAAGCACTGGGAACTCTAATAGGAAGACCAGATGTAGGAATGATATAACATCATTATTTTCATCAAGAAATAATAGTCACAGTCACTCAAAAAGCAGTTGCCAAATGCTTATTGTGTGCCAAGCACTGTGCTATTAGAAGAATGGCAGTTAAATGGTATCCACTTCTGTATAGTTCTCCAGAGTTCTAAAATTTCAGTTCCTTTGGATTATAGAAATTGTGAATGCTGAGCAGCTGCCAATGCTCAGTTCCATCTTAATTAGAATTTCTAATCCTATACCTAATAATTTCTACATTTTCCATGCAAACTGTTTGAAAAAAAAAAACAATTTGCATGCTAATATAACAGGGTTTGTGAAAGGTGTCAAGTGATATTATTTAACAGGCAAAAGAGGTTTGTTGATATTAGATAAACTGAGGTGTCACTTGTCAGTTTCTCTATTTGAAAAAGGCAAAGGAAAGGAAGATAAGAGCCTATATTCAAATTACCCATGCAGTTTGCACTTCCTTAAAAACTAATTGTCAAAGGGAGAAAATTGGTGAGAAAGGAGAATAAAGTAAAAATGACACTTTCTTTAGCAGATAAAAATTCTGCTTTTTGATGTGGGAGGGAGAACTAACAGAAATTGTAACCACAGAGGCATATTGGCTTCCTTGAATGTCAGTCTCCATTTTAAAACATTGTCTCCCATGACCCTCCGAGAATTTTTTTTAAACATCCTTGAGTTTGTTTAAATGTTTTATGTTTCAATAAGGCCTCACTACCTCCTGGATCAGTATTCTAGAGTTTTTCCTTAACAGATACCTTTAGTTGTTTTCTAAGACTCTGTCTATATGTATGACAAGAGAACAGTTGATATTTTTTTAACATTAAAAAAATCTTTTATTGGGAAACAAATAGGTTTAATATGTAAAGAGTAAATTTATTTTGGAAATAACATAATTGAAAATTTTAAGATAAGTTTTTTCTTTTGGCCAACAGTTTGCAATATGGCCCTGGATCCTTAAGTATAAAAGTGTTTTGCTATTCTCCTAACACTTCAATGAATCCATGATCTCATCCATAAGGGTACTCCCTCTATTGGTACTGATAGTAAGCCATCCCTGCTGTCTCTTCCTATATTAATTTTTCTCCTGTTCTCTCATATTCTCTGCATAGTTACTTAATATGCTACAGGCCTTTCTCTGCTTTTTACATTTTGTGGGTTACAGTCCATCACTTGTGCTTTCTTTTCTTTTATTCCCTGATGCTTGCTACGTGAATGAATGATCCATCACACTTTTCCCTTTTGATCCATCATACTTTTCCCTTTTACACCATTTCTTGCACACAGATCATCAGTGGAAATAGGCATACTTTTGCCTGCTACCTACTTCTCATTTGCCCAAAGATTTACTGGAAAAATTTGATTCTAAAGAGATCAAGGTATTTCAACATTTGAAACACATAGGATTCCTGGAAGAACATTTGTGTTGAAAAGAAGATCATATTTTATAATATATTTTAGGGAAGGGAAGATAACAAAAATGGAAAAAAAATATGGCTAATATCACCCTCCTATCCCTAATGTGGTCTACAGAACATTGAAAACTCTCAAAGAATATGCCCATTTTCACATCTTTACAAAAAATGTTTATCTTTTATCATTACATAAATACTGTTCACTTACGTTGGAAGATCAAGCTTATCTATGGCTAAAAAGGTATCCCAAGGGTACAATTTACAGTTGTACCAAAGAGTACAATCGAATATTCTATTTTGGCTTTTATTTTAATGACTAGATACCTAAATACAGTCTGTACCAAGTTCAAAAGATTCTTCTTCAAAACATTCTTTAAGTTCAAAAGGCACCTTACACAGTACATTCCTTTTTCAATATAGACTTATTTACATCCAAACACAATGAACTCCAGACCTACTCAGGAGGAATAGCTATCATCACCCATCTACAAGGTCACCACATAAATACTTAAGAACAACAAGAAAATGACCCAAATTCAATTATTTCCCCTTTATTAATGCAAAGCTGCTCCCTGTGACAATCTTGATATCAACTTTTTGAAGTTGGGACTCCATTTGTAAGGTCAAGTCCAGTCCTCAGGAAAAGCAAGTGTTTGCTTCTGCTTGGATGGCTCTAGAGCAATCAAAGAAATTTCTGTGTCCATTGTGTAAATCTGAATCACGTCAAACACAGTATTGTTAATGAGTGCCTCTGTAAGGTCTTCACTAAAAACCTGCCACTGGGCCTTTCCTACCTCCCGGTATTGTCAGGTCCCTCCTCTCCATAGAACTGCAAGGCAAGATAGAGCACTGCTACAGCTATGTGCTGGGTGGGATATTCAATAATGCTCCATGAAAACTGTCTTGGAGCACTGCCCATGCTGCCAGAGAGACGAGCATCCTTTCTCAGCTATGATAGTTCATCCAATTCTTTAAAGAGATACAGTAGTGGGGCTGATATTTGTGAGCATGCTGGAAGAAGAACCAGAAATCCAAAACTCTGAGTCATGAGTAATTCACACTGAAAAATAATCTCCTTCAGTTCCCAGAGCTAGAAGTCTAACTCCAAAGGTTAGCTCTTGGCATTTAAATACACGAGAGAGACATTGATGAGGTCTCTTGTCCTGAGGTGTTGCTCCTCCACTTTACATGCCAAGTAAATGGCTGACATGCCTATGAGGTAAGGGTCATATGCATCTAATTTGCTGTCACAGAAAAATTTATGGTAAATGGTGCAGGCTGTGGCAATTGGAATGGTTTGTATCTTTAGTTTGATATCTGCTTCTGTGATAAACTGTGTCACTTTGAAGTGGTCTTTGACCTTGAAGGCCAGGTGCCCCTCTTTCCTCACTTCTTCACTGCTTCAGCTCCACGACTAACACACTCACTCCCAATGTGTACCTGGCCCCTTGGCCTCCTTGATGCCAAACAAAAATCCAGTTCAAGTCATAAGGAAGGACAAAATGAAATGGACTGAAAGAGGAAGAATCACACACTACTGCTATAATGTTTTTGCAGCAATTTTCTACACCTATATCAGGGGAACTTTAAAACTATGAACTAGTCCGTATTCATAAAAAGATTTCCTACAGCATACCATATCATTACAGCCACCCAATTGCTTAAAAGGTACAAAGAAGACAAGATTCCACTGTATTGTATGTGTGTGTGTGTGTGTGTGTGTGTGTGTGTGTGTGTGTGTGTGTGTGTGTAGTGGGAGGGGGAGTTATAGGAAAGAAGTCATTGGTTTTATAGATTAGACTACCAACATTTAAGTACTCTGCTCCAATGAGGAGTCTCTCATAAGTATATTAAGATAATAAAAAAAATATTTCTACCAGAAATACCACCGATAAGCATCACATCAATTGCTAACATCAAAAAACCTAAAACAAAAGGATACTCACCAAAGGTACCTGTAAGTGTTATGGAAGATGTCTTCTAGAGAGTAAAAATGAAAACCTGTAGACACTGAGGTTTTCTGATATTTCCATTTGTAGATAATATTGTGTTGATACATTAGGGCTTGATGTTAGGGCTTTTTTTTTTTTGCAAGTAAGAAAAGATTTTATTTTGGGGTGGTGTAAAAAAGATGCATGGGGCAGAGAGCTTATTTGCTGGATGCCTTCTAGAATTCCTCACTTGCATCTTTACCCTCTACAGAGTCTGTGCCTACCTCCTCATATTCCTTCTCCAAGGCAGCCAAATCTTCCCGAGCCTCTGAGAATTCTCCTTCCTCCACACCTTTACCCACATACCAGTGCACAAATGCCTGCTTGGCATACATAAGGTCAAACTTATGATTCAGACGGGCCCATGCTTTGGCAACAGCTGTCGTGTTACTCAGCATGCATACTGCCAGATCTACTTTAGCCAGGTCTCCCCCAGGTACCACAGTTGGGGGCTGGTAACTGATACCAACCTTGAAGCCAGTGGGATACCAGTCTACAGTCTTGGTCCTGATTGTGGTGATGGCGGCATTGACATCCTTGGGTAGCACATCACCATGGTATAGCATGCAACAGGCCATGTACTTACCATGACGTGGGTCACATTTGACCATCTGATTGGAGGGGTCAAAGCAGGCATTGGAGATCTCTGCTACAGAGAGCTGTTCATGATAGGCCTTTTCAGCAGAGACAATGGGCAAGTAGGTGACAAGGGGGAAGTGGATCTGAGGATAAGGCACCAGTTTGGTCTGGAACTCTGTAAGGTCTACATTGAGAGTACCATCAAAGCACAGGGAGGCAGTGATGGAGGAAACAATCTGGCCAATGAGCCAGTTGAGGTTGGTGTATGTTGGACGTTCAATGTCCAGGTTCTGGTGGCAGATGTCATAGATGGCT
Source organism: Pseudochirops cupreus (assembly GCA_028627135.1). NCBI lineage: Eukaryota > Metazoa > Chordata > Mammalia > Diprotodontia > Pseudocheiridae > Pseudochirops > Pseudochirops cupreus. Next base: position 3,232 of record JAQQSU010013277.1, on the reverse strand, counting down.
TCATTGTCGATCAAGCCCTAAAATATTATGAAGCTTCCACACATGGGAAAAAAGGATGACAAATGCCAATGTCTAGAATATGATATCCAATAGGATAGTCAGGCAATTGAATCAGTACATCAGTTTATATGCCTTGAACAGATTTTGTAGATGGACAACGAGTTGATTTGAGAATCATATAGGTAGAAGAATGTAGACTGGAACTATATTTGCAAAACCGTAAGACATTCATTTTGCATTTTCAGCATCAGCAGTATCTATTCAATAGTTTTTCCCCATGGCAAGCAAATAAACTCTGCATAGCCTAGGTGATAGACTAGTCCCTAGGGCTCCCTAAAGGGTAGGGGAGGAGGAAGAGAAGGAGCAGTCAGAGCTGGTCCCTCCAGGGCCAGCCACTCAGGGATCCTGTAGAGATACTGTTCTGTTTCAGGATGGCTATGTCTTCAGGCTTGGGCCAGGGAAGTCCACAGTTGCTAGGTTTCTAGCCCCTATTGGGGTGCTGGGCTCCTCAGAGGGCCATGCTTTTGGAATTGGCCAGTCTTAGGACTGGGCCCAGGCTGGCTGAAACAGCACGCGGTTGAGAAATATTCTGACTCTACTTTGAAGACCATCCCATCAAGATCAGTTTTTCTACACATTGGTTCAGTAAGCAAAATGTTGCTGAGTTGTTTTTTAGTGGTGTCAAACTCTTTGTAACCCCATTTGGGGTTTTCTTGGCAAGGATACTAAAGTGTCCATTTGCTTCTACAGCTCATTTTACAGATGAGGACACTGAGGAAAACAGGGTCAGATCCTGGATCACAAAGCTAGTAAGTGTCTGAGGGTGGATTTGAACTCAGAAGGTGGAGTCTTTCTGACTTCAGGCCCACTGTACCACTACCTGCAGAATCATACTGCCTCCAATGGTCAATTGGACAGAGATGGTAGTTGCACCACTTCTCAAAAGTGTTAGTAAATGTGTATAGACAAAGTTCAAATTGTAATACCCACTCTTAATGTGTTTGGAAACATAGTGGCTGAGTGAAAAACAGGGATTTTCATAGTTATTTTTTTCTCTTTTTCCCCATACAGTTTCATAACAACTGATTTCCATTCAAAAGTCTCTGCATTTCTTTATTTGCTCCATTCTGTGATGTTCAGATTTTAAATTTTAAAACAATCCATGTTCAAATTTTATTAAATATTTTTGCATGTTTTCTTTTAGAATGTTGTAAAGGTAAAATGGTATGAATTGAGGAATTGTTGGTTTTAGAGATATCCTAGAAGCCTGTCTTAATCTTCAGGTTCAGAGAACGACTATTTTGTAGCAGACACTTGTTGTGGACTGTGTCCATCAGAAATTTAGAACTCTGGCAAATTGTGTATATGCAGGAGAGGCTTTAATCAATTAATCATCATGCATTTATTAAGCCCCTATTATGTGCCAGGCATTGTTTGAGGTACTGGGGATACAAAAACAGAAACAAAATAGACTGCCAAGAGGCTTACATGCTTTCAGGTGTAGTAGGTGGTAAAGATAGGAATGACATGCAAATATTTGCGTACACATAAATATAAAGAAGTTTCATGCATGAGATGGTTCTCTAGGACCTAGACCAAATGCAAGAATGTGACAAAGAATTTCCGACATCTTGGGGACTGGGCAGGAGGTTAGGGGGACAGAGAACATTAGAAGTGAAAGACTAGTGCCTTCTGATGATCCCCTTATTGGCTTTTGATAGAAGAGACATCAAATCAGTGGATCTTTAATAGGCAACACCTTGTCTGCTTCTCCTCCCATCTAATGTAAAGATGGTTCAAACTTTTTATTGAAAGTGTGGTTAAAGGGAACTGGTGCCCTTTCCCTATTCTGGTCACATGTTGCCTGTGAACATTTAGTAGCTGAGGCACATTTCCAGTCTAGTCAAGCCTGAGCCTGAATCTCAGATTCTTTGTCTCCTCTTCTGTTTTGTGTTTATTTTCTAAAGATATAAATTATGAAACATAAGATCTTAAATGGATGTGTTTAGGCTTGGAAATAATCTCATGAATTTGAGATATAAAGAATACCTGGTCATCAGCTGCTGTGAGACATGCTCTTTCTATATCCACTACAGCACTTGGGTAAGAAGAAAATCACTGGCTGGACAATGAACATAGCTTTTGATCTAGCTTCCAGAAGACATAAACCTTGAGAAAATTCTTTGGACAGTGAAGAGTCAAGATGACATGTAAAATTCCTATCTGGCAATTCCATAAATTACTTCATATTCTTATCATTAATTCTCTTTCACCTTAAATATTGCAATAGTAGCTTTAAAACAAGTTTGTTAATCATTTGTCTTACTAATATGTGCTTGTGAATCTTTTTTGTTGTTGTTGTTGACTATATTTTGTCCGTATTTAGAGTCACTTTTAAAATTCCTTTTTAAAGTCAATAGCTTTCCTACATGTGATATACACTGTACATTGAATACATTTCTATTCTCTCCCTTTTGGGAGACACTAGTCTGGCATTGAAACCTAAGTTTTAAGTAATTTGCATTAGGTCTCTTGGGTGGAGATGTAAAGAGTTAGAGAAAAGAAGATAAAAGAGTCAGAACCCTCTTTTTGTGTTACCCCTTTGAATTGATGGAAATTTGGGAAGGAAGAGTGCACTGGAAGCTTTTAGAACAAATAAATTACATGGATTTCCATAGTCAGTACTTGAGCTCATGTATATTCTAGAGACTTCTGGGAAACCATAATAGCCAACAGACAGTCTGATGCATGGTGATCAGAATTACCCTGACCCTTTTTTTTTTAATTTGATTTTGATTTTTATTTTTTTAATATTTTATTTTATTTATTTTAGTTTACATCGTTCATTTCCATGAGATTTTGAGTTACAAATTTTCTCCCCATCTTTCCCCTACCCACCACCCCAAAACAGCCATCCCCTTGTATGACCCCTCTCCCAATATAATCTCTCCTATGTCCTCCCCCATCACTCCTCTAACTTTCTGACAGGGCAGGATGAATCTCCCTTCCACAGTGCCTGTGAATCTTAAGTTCCAGTTGGATGTAGTTAATAATAATAGTAATAACAATTGTATATATATGTATATGTATATGTATATGTATATATATATCTCTAGATATATATATCTAGATATATATCTCTAGATATATATATCTAGAGATATATATTTAACATTTGATTATAGAGCTTTAAATTCTAGATCTTTCTCTTCTTCCCTCGTCAGCCACCCCC
>JAQQSU010013276.1:0-11699 GCA_028627135.1 Pseudochirops cupreus | reverse complement strand
TTTAAAATGCTAGCACTATGCTATAAGTGACAAACTAATACCCAGTAATTTGGTTATCCACACAGCTTGTGCAGATACCCAAGAAATTGATGTTGGTGATTTTTAGTACTAGAAGGATACAAGTGTTTTTCTAGGCATGAGGACAAGCATGTTCTCAGTAGATGAACAGTATGTGAAATATGTCTTAAGTAATGAGTGGCAGAATACAAGCCATCAATTCCTTAATATTCTGGAATATTATAGGAAGACAACATCATATGTGATGAAAGGCATCCAAAATCTAAAATAATTTCTGGTCATCAGTGTCTGGTAGCCTATATACATGACCTATAATGATTTTTCAGAAGATGAATGGGAAAATATGAATGTGCATAGACAACTGAACTTTGCATAGAGGAACTAAAGGAGACCATTGAACCATGCCACTGGTTTGCAGGATATCTTATACTGTCACACAGCCAGCAGTTCTTAGTGTCAGACTTATTCAGTGCCTAATACCAGATTAATATAGAAGAAGACAAGAAGATGGCTTTTATCTGACCAGATGGAGTCTACTAACTTGAATATATGCCCCACAGCATTTTGAATGCACCTACAAGTTTCCACTACCTGATGGAAATAGTAGTTGGCTATATGAACTACGTATGCCTTGATGACATCATTGTTATTTGCAAGAACTTTGAAGAGCATGAGGAGAGAATGAAGGTGTTACATCATTTAAAACAGTATTGTTAATCTTTTTTTTTTTCCATCATGGACCAAAGGGCAGTCTGGTGAAACTTACAGACTTCTCAGAATAGTGTTTGTAAAGACATAAAAAACAATGCATGAGATTAAAAATGAAACCAGTTGTGTTGAAATAGTTATAAAAAATATTGAAAATAAAGCAAAATAAGTTTATGAACTCCACACAAAGATCACTTGCTCTTGAGGAAACTGGTCTCAAGCTTTCAATTGATGAGCATCTATTTTGCAAAACCTTTGTTAAGTATGTGGATCACATGGTATTTCAGTAAGGTGTGATCATTGATACAGAGAAGGGAGAAGCACTCTTGCCTGGAGGATGTCCACAGAACTTTTGAAATCTAAGGACTTTACTATAATTAGGCTGTTATATGCCTATGTTATATGCCTAATGTTAACATTATCTTTATTCTATTGCATTTTTATTTATTTTGCTAAATATTTCCAAATTACGTTTTAGTCTAGTTCAGGCTTTGTTTATTTATTTATTTCAGGCTGCATGTGGTCCTCAGGCTTCACGTTTGACACCTCTGTCTTTGTCCATGTATTCTCTGTTATAGTCCATCTTAACCAAGGCAAAAACTTTAAGAAAATGCTACTCAAGATGATGCTAGCTTTGGCTGACATCAAGATGTCTAAAACTACCTTACCATTTTCAAGGAGACTCACAGTTTGAGTTTTTCAGTCACACATTGATAGAGATGATTGAAATACTAGAACCAGAAGAAAAATTTTTGTGGAGTCAACATGTGTTCTTTCTTGCACATGCATACCACTCCACCAGGAATAATGCCAGTGGATGCATACCATACTTGCTGTTATCCAAGTGAGAATCATGCCCATCTAGTGACTTCTCAGAGAGCCTAACTGTATTTGCAGCCAGTCTGGGCCCTTAAAAGTTCAGGTTTATGAATTCAGGACTCTGTATCTAGGTATGATGATGGTTAAACTTGCCGTGCAAAGATTCAGCCATGGCTCATTCTTCACAACTGCTGTCTTAGCTGCATTGTCTAAAGTTGGAGAAAATCACGGAATTGTGTTATCTATGTTTCCCACAAATTTATTTTATATAACCTCAACTGGGCCTTCATTTTAATACTTTCCTAATCAATTCATTATCCCACTTGGCACAGGGACTTTTCTTTTTGTAGCTTTTTTTTTGGAGGGGACAGGGCAATTGGGATTAAGTGACTTGCCCAAGGTCACACAGCTAGTAAATGTTAAGTGTTTGAGGCTGGATTTGAACTCAGGTCCTCCTGACTCTAGGGCTGGTGCTCTATTCACTGTGCCACCCAGCTGCCCCCACAGGTACTTTTCTTAATTTTTCTTAAAATCTTTAAATCTTTTCTTAATTTTAAAAAATCTCTCCTTAACTTCTGAGAACTCTCCCTCCTCCCCTCTCCACTCTCTCAATTGAGAATCTTGCTTCAGATTTTAGTGAAAAAAATGAAACCATTCACTGAAATTTTCTTTTCCTCCCTTCTACCTTAATTCATATCTCCACTGGTCTTATGCCATTATCTCCATCTTAATCCCTATCTTCTTTCTTGTCAAGGCAAATGCCTCTACATTTATAAGTCAGCTCATTCCTTCTTGTCTTTTCTAGTCACTTGTTCTTCTATTGTCATCACTTATCTCTAATCTCTGTTTACAGACTCTTTCACTAATGCCCACAAATAGACTCATGTTTCATCCACCCTCAAAAAATACTCACTTGATTTATTCATCCCCTCTAGCTCTCATCCCATAACTTTTTTTTTCCTTTTTGTGACTAAACTCCAAGGAAAAGATCATCTATATTAGGTGCCTTCACTTCTTTTTATTCTCTTCTTAACTCTATAGTTTGGCTTCCAAACTCATCATTCAATTAAAATTGTTCTCTAAAATGATTGTTCCAGTGCACAATTCTGTCAACATCTCTTCATCTCTTCTAGCATTTGTCATTTCTGGTATATGTGAGGTGGTACGTCAGAGTGGTTTTATTTTGCATTTCTCCAATTAATAGTGATTAAAAGCATTTTTTCATATGATCAAAGCTTTGATTTCTTCTTAAAACTGTTTGTTCATATCCTTTCACCATGTAGCAACTACAGAATGGTTCTTAATTTTATACGTTTGACTTGATTTTCTATATACTTGAGAAAAGAAGGCTTTATCAGAGAAATTTACTGTAAATTTTTCTTGATGGTACCTTTGTTCAAAGTATAGTTTCTCTGATTATCTCTTTTAATTAGGTCTATTTTTGCTTTGTCTGAAATCATGATTGCTACCCCTGCCTTTTTACTTTAGCCGACACAGGATAGATTCTGCTCCAGACCCTTGTTTTAACTCTGTGTATGTCTTTCTGTTTCAAGTGTGTCTCTTGTAACCAAGTGTTTACCTTGTCTTTTCAAGAAATAATTCCTCATCAGCTATAAACAAATGTAAAAGGATATTTTATTGTTACACTGTTATTCTAGGATGGTAGACCTTCAAAGACATTTTGTTTTTGTGGAAAGTTAAGAAGGAGGAGGAGGGGGAGGAGGAGGAAGGGAGATGAAGAAAAGGAGGAGGAAGAGAGGGAGCCAAGATGGCAGAATGGAAATAGGATCTTTTCTGAGCTCCTCCATGAATTCTGTCACTAACCCATAAAAAGTGAATCTGAATGGATTTTAGAGTGACAGAATCCATATGGAGCATGGCAGATTCCCAGCCCAGGAAAGTACCCATGTAGGTCTAGGCAGGGGGAGGGTGGAGCATGTGGGGGTTGCACTGGTGCAGACCTGAGAGCTGAGTACAGCAGAGTGAGAGCAAGACCCAGCCAGCAGGTCCACCCACCCCAAAGGCTATTCACAGACATCTCACTACCTGACAGAAGATTGGTCAGAGCTCGGTAAGAGAAAGCACAAGGCCCTCAGTAGCAGCTTCTCCTGGGGCTATCAGCCTGTAGAATGGATGTCTAAAAATCACCTACTTGAACTTCCAGGAGTCAAGATGGCAGAGTGAACACTAGCAGCTCTAATCCTCCTCCCTGACTGAAAACTCAGAGACTAATTCCCCAGACAGAGTAAAATCCCAAAACAGTGGAAACAGCCTTGGGCTTGGGAGTCCTAGTAAAAGGGTGTGACTTAAGCTATGCTGAGCCTGAAGTGAAGGATGAGAGGTTTTCCAACAAGCCCTACCTCAGCTGACCAGAAGGAGATCCCAAAGCCCAGGGGGATGGAGCCTGTAAGCACTAACAATAGAAGCCCAGCTGTGCCTTAGCACCACCAGGGGAATATGCAGACACCAGAACTGCCAGTCACCAGCTACTGAGCCTGCCTGAGCTGTAGCCCAGGGACACAGAGGTAGAAACCTGAAGTGGCCACACCACCCTTCCCCCTACATGTTATTCTGTAAGCCTCAGGGTAACCCGGGGAAACACTTGAGAGTCCAAGCCTTGGCCTCTGTCTAGACATCCAGAGGCCACAGCACACAAAGTCAACAACCAAACTCCTAGCTCCCAGCCTGAGAGGCATGGTGCATCTGTACCGCAGAAGCAGAAATCCACTCTAAAAATTCAGGACATAGGCAATTACAATGGGCAAGAAGGAAACTGGGAAATCAAGAACAATACAATCCTATTATAGCTAGCAAGAACAACCACATTCAGAGAACAAAATACCTGAGACCACAGAAGGAAATATGAACTGCTCTCAAGCACAAAAGGCATTCTTAGAGGAGCTCAAGAAAGATTTTAAAAGCCAAATTAGAGAGGAAGAAGGTAAATTTAAATCTACATTGACCAAATTGGAAAAAAAAACTCACTGAAGAAAACAAATACTTAAGAAGTAAAATTTGTGAACTGAGATGGAAGGTTCAAAATCTAACTGGATAAAATACCTCCCCCCAAAAAAGGAGATTCAAAAACTAACTGAGAAAATAATTCACTAAAAATTAGAATCAGTTAAATTGAAGCTAAGGACTCTATGATGCATCAAGAGTCAGTCAAATAAAACAAAAAGACTGAAAAATTAGAAGAAAGTGCAAAATATCTCACTGGAAAAAACAACTCACCTGGAGAACAAATCCAGGAAAGATAATCTAAGAATTATGGGTCTACCAGAAAGCCATGATCAAAAAAACATACTGGACAACATCCTCCAAGAGATTGTCAAAAAAAAAAAAAACTGTCCTGAGGTCCTAGAATCAGAGGGTAAAATAGTTATAGTAGGAATTCACCAGACTTCTCCTGAAAGAGATCCCAAGAAATGTAGCCCAATTCCAGAACCACAAAGTCAAGAAGAAAATACTGCAAGCAGCCAGAAAGAAACAATTCAAATATCATGGAACTACAGTCAGGATTACACAGGACCTAGCAGCTTCTACATTAAAAGACTGGAGAGATTGGAATCTGATATTTGGTAAAGCAATAGAGGTAGAACTGCAACCAAGGATCAACTACTTGGCAAAACTGAGCATAATCTTTTAGGCAAGGAGATGGTCATTTAATGAAATAAGGGACTTCCAGATTTCCTGATGAAAAAAACAGAGCTCAGTGGTAAATTTGATCTCCAAATACAAGACTCAAGAGAGACATAAAAAGATAAACAAGGAAAACACACACACACACACACAACTTGTAAATCAATAAGAGCAAACTGTTTACATCCCTATATGAGAAGCTTGTACCTATCAATATCAAAATTTATAAAATTATCTTGTCATTTAAAAGGGATATACATAGATAGAGAATGTGAGTATAGATGAGCTAATCTGATGATAAAAACCTTATTAAGGGGTACGAAGTGACTGTAATGGGAGAAAAGGAAAGGATGAGGCACAAAATGGTAAATTATGCCACATGAAGACATATAAAAACGTATTATAGTAGAGGGAAAGAAGGGAGGGAGAAGAACATCACAGGAACTTTATTCTCCTTTGTTCTGGTTCAAGGAGGGATCAACATAATTAAGTTTAGGATTCTAATGTGAAAAAGACAGAAAAACTCATTATACTAGAGGGAAAGGAGGGAAAGGGAGGTGCACTGTATGAAATTTACTACTACCAGTTTGGGTTCAAGGAGGGAATAACATACTCTGTTAAGTATAAAAATCCATTGTGCCCTACAGGCAGTAGGAGGAGGAAGAGGGGGGCAGAAATGGGGTAGTTAGAAGGGAGAGAAATAGTAGTAAGGTGGAAGGGTAGGTAAAGGGAGGGAGGTGCATAGTGAGGGAATACTGAGGGAGGCAGTGGTCAAAAGGAAAACTCTTAATGAGGGGAAGGGAGAAGGAAGAAACAAAAGCAAAAACAGGGGAGGGTAGAGAATGGAGGGAAATTCACAAATGGTTATCATAACTGTGAATGTGAATGGGCCAAACTCTCCCATAAAATGGAGGCGGATAACAGAATGGATTAAAAACCATAATCCTACAATATGCCATCTACAAGAAACACATTTGAAAAAAGGGGATAGGCACAGGGTAAAGGTAAAAGGCTGGAGAAGAATATATTCAGCTAAAGTAAAAAAAAAAAGCACAGGTAGTAATCCTTTCCTCAGATGAAGCAAAAGCAAAAAAAGGTCTAATTAAAAGAAATAAGGAATGAAACTTTATCCTGCTAAAAGGCATCATTGAGAATGAAGCAATATCATTACATAACATATATGTGCCAAGCAGTATAGTATCCAAATTACAGGAAGAAATAGATAGCAAAACTATACTAGTGGGAGACCTCAATCTCCCCCTCTCTGAACTTGATAAATCTAACTTCAAAATAAACAAGAAAGAAGTTAAGGAGGTGAATAAAATTTTAGAGAGGCTAGATATGATTGATCACTGGCAAAAACTGAATGGGAATAAAAAGGAATATACCTTCTTCTCAGTGGTACATGGCACATCCTCAAAAATTGACCATGTACTACAGCATAAAAACTTCACAATTTGGTGCAGAAAGACAGAAATATTAAATTCATCATGCTCAGATCATGATGCAATAAAAATCATATGTAATAAATGGCCATGGAAAGACAGATTAAAACTTAATTGGAAACTAAATAATTTATTCCTAAAGAATGAGTGGGTCAAACAAGAAATTATAAAAACAATCAGTAACTTCATTCAAGAGAATGACAATAATGAGAACACATACCAAAACTTGTGGGAGGCAGCAAAAGCAGTTCTTAGGGAAAGTTTTATATCCCTGAATGCAAACATGAATAAATAGAGAAAATGGAGGTCAATAAATTGGGCATGCAACTGAAAAAGCTAGAAAAAGAACAGATTTAAAATTCCCAATTAAATACTAAATTAGACATAATCAAAACCAAAGGAGAGATTAATAAAATTGAAATTAAGAAAACTATTCAATTAATAAATAAAACTAAGAGCTGGTTCTAATAACAAAAAATAAAATAAAATTAATAGACCTTTGGTCAATATAATAATAAAAAAGAAAGAAGAAAACCAAATTAGGAGTATCAAAAATGAAAAAGGGTGAATCTACCTCCAATGAAGAGGAAGTTAAAACAATAATTAGGAATTATTTTGCCCAATTGTATGCACAAAAATTTTACAATCTTTGTGAAATGGATGAATACTTACAAAAAATATAAGTTGTCCAGATTAACTGAAAAGGAAGTAAATTACTTAAATAACTCCATCTGAAAAGGAAGTAAATTACTTAAATAACTCCATCTCAGAAAATGAAGTTGAACAAGCCATCAATGAACTCCCTAGTAAAAAAATCTCCAGGGCCAGATGGATTTCCTAGTGAATTCTATCAAACATTTAAAGAACAATTGATTCCAATACTCTACAAATTATTTTGGAAAATTAGTGAAGGAGTCCTACCAAATGCTTTTTAGGACACTAATATGGTACTGACACCTAACTCAGGAAGAAACAAAACAGAGTAAGAAAATTATAGACCAATCTCCCTCATGAATATAGATGCGACAATTTTAAATAATACATTAGCCAAAAGGCTATAGCAACTTATCACAAGAATAATACACTTTGATCAGGTAAGGTTTATTCCAGGAATACAAGGATGGTTCAATATTAGGAAAACTATCAGCGTAATTGATCACATCAACAACAAAACTAGCAGAAACCATATGATTATCTTAATAGATGCAAAAAAGGCTTTTGACAAAATACAACACCCATTCCTATTAAAAACACTAGAAAGTGTAGGAATAAATGGAGTCTTCCTTAAAATAATAAATAGCATCTATCTAAAACCATCAACAAATATTATATGTAATGGGGATAAGCATTTCCAATAAGATCAGGGGTGAAACAAGGATGTCCACTATCACCCGTCATATTCAGTTTGGTACTAGAAATGTTAGCAGCAGCAATAAGAGAAGAAAAAGAAATTGAGGGAATCAAATTAGGCAAAGAAGAGACTAAGCTATCACTCTTTGCAGATGTTATGATGCTATACTTAGAGAATTAAGTAAAAAACTACTTGAGATAATAAATAAATTTAGCAAAGTTGCAGGATATAAAATAAATCCACATAAACCCTCAGCATTCCTATATGTTTCTAACAAAATCCAACAGCAAGAGATAGGAAAAGAAATCCCATTAAAAGTTACTGTAGACATTATAAAATATTTGGGAATCTACCTGACAAAACAAACCCAAGACCTATATGAACATAACTACAAAACACTGTTCACACAAATAAAGTCAGATCTCACTAATTGGAAAAACATCAGTTGCTCTTGGCTGGGTTGAGCTAATATAACAAAAATGACAACTTACCTAAAATAAATTACAGAGACAGAAAAAATAGTAACAAAATTCATTTGGAAGAACAAAACTTCCATAATATCAAGGGAATTAATGAAAAGAAATACTATGGAAGGTGGCCTAGCCATGCCAGATTTTAATCTGTATTATAAAGCAACATTTATCAAAACTACTTTATACTGGCTAAGGAATAGGGTAGTGGATCAATGGAATAGAATGGGTACACAAGACTCAGCATTCAATGACTATAGTAAAATTCTATTCTACTTTAAGCCTCCATTTTGTAGCTAAGTGGTTGTAATGTGATTGTAATGTTTTTTGTTTGTTTGGGGTTTTTTTGGTAATAAGATGAGGAACTGAGTGGTATAGTTTAACAATGACAAATCTGTCCCACAAATTTGGTAAATAATGGTTAACATGTATATTCCTCAAATCTGGAAAACAGATAAACCCATGACATTTCCTTCTTCATAAGCTTAGGTAATAGATTACCAATCAGAATTTAAGGGTAATTTCGAATTGGTCATATCTAGAATTGAAAGCCCAGACATTAGCCGTTCTTAAGAGTAGTGCTCATTGATGGAAACTTATCAGAATGCCACCTCTGAAGGAGATGCATGATCTTTGATTGGGCAATGAAAGAACTTAATTATTAGTACTATCATTAGCATACTTATGCTTTAGGGATTTAGGTTGGAGGTTTGTTCCTAGAGGACTTAATATTTTTCTTATTTAATAGTCAATAAAGTTTGATTGCATACACTGGTGAAGGTGAATCTTATTAGTGGATGATTAGTCTAATAAGCATATATAGCAGTAAATCAATTTAGATTTCTACTATTACAGCTAGTGAGACTAATATCTCACACTTTGTCTAGTCTTTGTGTTTTATCTTTTTCATAATCTACATAATACAAAACACTAGAAATTCCTTTCTATAATACATTTAATGAACCATGAAATAATTTAATTAAGAATTATTTTATGACTCAGATCTAATTAGCCACATTATCCTTTGGTATTATGAATTCTTTTGAAATTTGTCTGTTATTTACTATTCAAAATTTTGTCTATTATTATATTATATTATGTATAATATATACTACATATACATTAGCTTTACTATATGTAAATAGTATACACAAATATACTATTTATAGTTCCTAGGTTCCTGCCTTCAGGGCATTGTTAATAATCCTTCATTCTCACTGATATCATGACATTTAAAAATGATATACATGGATAGACGGTGTTGGTATAAATCAACTAATGTGATGATAAAAAAAAACTTATAAAGGGGTGCAAAGGGGTTGTAATGGGAGAAGAGGAAAGGAAGAGGCAGAAAAGAGTAAATTATGCCACATGAAGAGGCATAAAAACATATAGCAGAAGGAAAGAAGGGAGGGAGATGAACATTGTATGAGCTTTACTCTCATTGGTTTTGGCTCAAAGAGGTAATAACATACTCAGTTAAGTATAGGAATCTAATGTGAAGAGATACAAAAGCTTTTAATAGAGGGAAAGAAGGTAGGGAGAGGAGCATTGTTTGAGATTTACTCTCATTGGATTTGGTTCAAGGAGGGAATAACATACTTTGTTAAGTATACAAATCTAACATGCCCTACAGGCAGTAGGAGGGGAAATGGAAAGAAAATGAGGGTGTAAAAGGGAGGGAAGAAGTAGTAAAAGGAAAGGGTAGGAAAAGGGAGGAGATCTGATAAGGAGGGAATATTGAGGGAGTGGGTTATTGCAAGGAAAACTCTTAAGGAGGGGAAGGGAGAAGGGAGAAATAAAAGTATAAACGGGGGACAGAACAGGATGGAGAGGAAGACGCAGTAATCATAATTGTGAATGTGAATGGGATGAACTCTGCCATAAAACTGAGATGGATAACAGAATGGATTAAAAACCATAATTTTGCAGTATATTGTTTAAAAGAAACACATTTGAAATAGGAATGCACACAGGGTAAAGGCAAAAGGCTGGAGTACAATATATTGTGCTTCAGTTAAAGTAAAAAAGTCAGGTGTAGCAATCCTAATCTCAAAGCAAAAGCAAAAATAGACTTGATTAAAAGAGATAAGGAAAGAAACTGCATCCTGCTAAAAGGCACCACTGACAATGAAATAATGTTACTAATATTACTAAACACATATGCATCAAGTGGTTTAACATTCAGATTCTTAGAGGAGAAGTTAAGGGAGTTAGAGGAAGAAGTAGATAACAAAACTACACTAGTGGGAAACCTCAACCTCTACCTATCTGAATTTGATGAATCTAACCTCAGAATAAACAAGAAAGAAGTTAAGGAGATGAATAGAATTTTAAAGAAAGTAGATATGATAGATCTCTGGAGAAAACTGAATGGGGATAAAAAGGAATATACCCTTTTCTCAATGATACATGGCACACACAAAAATTGATCATGCAAAGGGACATAAAAATCTCACAATCCAGTGCAGTAAGGCAAAAATATTAAATGCACCCTTTTCAGATCATGATGCAATAAAAATTATATGTAATAAAAGACCATGGGAAGATAGACTAAAAATTAATTGCAAACTAAATAATCAAATTCTAAAGAATGAGTGAGTCAAATAAAATAACATAGAAAAAATCAGTAACTTCATTCAAGAGAATGGCAAGAATGAGACAATATGCCAAAACTTATGAGATGCAGCAAAACTGGTTCTTAGGAGAAGTTTTATATCTCTGAATGCTTACATGAAAAAAAAATAGAGAAAATGGAGATCAATGAATTGGGCATGCAACTGAAAAAGCTAGAAAAAGAACAAATTGAAAATACTCATTTAAATACTAAATTAGAAATACTGGAAACCAAAGAAGAGATTAATAAAATTGAAATTAAGAAAACTATTTTTTTTGCTTTTTTTTGACATTTTAAACTTTTATTTATTTTAGTTTACATCATTCATTTCCACGAGATTTTGAGTTGCAAATTTTCTCCCCAACTTTCCCCTACCCACCACCCCAAAACAGCCATCCCATTGTATAACCCCTCCCCCAATCTATTCTCTCCTATGTCCTAGCCCATCACCCCTCTGACTTTCCAGTAGGGCAGGATGGATCTCCCTACCACAGTGCCTGTGTATCTTAAGTTCCAGTTGGATGTAGTTAATAATAATAATATAATAATAAATAATTGTATATATATACATATATATTTTTAACATTTGATTATAGAACTTTAAATACTAGATTCTTTCTCTTCCTCCC
>JAQQSU010013275.1:0-11699 GCA_028627135.1 Pseudochirops cupreus | reverse complement strand
GTGCTTCCCACCCTCAGGTGCCAGAGCAAGAGGACCAGAATCACCTTGCCCTGGAAGGAGGCTCTGGCTAACCACATCAAGAGAGTCTGTCTCCTGCTGCTGCTGCTCCTTCTCTATGACCTGGTAGTGCTCCATGGTCAGGTCAGAAAATAAAGTGACCAAGTGTGAAATGACTCAAAGAATCTCTCTTTATTGGGACCTGACATAGACAGGCAGACAGAACAAGTCTTTTGAAAGCCTCATTCTTTAAAACCAACTCAACGCTACCTCCTCTAGGAATCCTCCCATCATTTCTAGTTAGGAATGACCATTTCCCTTAGACCTCACCTCTGTCGTGCTTCTCTCTGGTTGCTCTCTTTGGGGCCCATTCTTCTTCTTGCTACAGGTTCCCAGAAGGCAGACTATATCTTTTTTTGTTAGAGGCACTAGGGGAGTAGTGGTAAGAGTCCCTTGATTGAAAGTAAGTAGACGCCTTTCTATATCCCGGGCTCCGTCTAGAGCAGCAACTGCCGCCGCCGAGATGTTGATGCCCAAGAAGAACCGAATTGCCACCTACGAACTCCTTTTTAAGGAGGGCATGATAGTAGCCAAGAAGGATGTTCACATGCCAAAGCACCCTGAGCTGGCAGACAAGAATGTGCTCAATCTCCACGTCATGAAGGCCATGCAGTCTCTAAAGTCTCGTGGCTATGTTAAGGAGCAGTTTGGTGGAGGCATTTCTACTGGTACCTCACCAATGAAGGCATTCAGTACCTCCGGGATTACCTTCACCTTCCCCCTGAGATTGTGCCTGCCACGCTTCGAAGAAGTCGTCCGGAGACAGGAAGGCCAAGGCCCAAAGGTCTAGAGGGTGAGCGACCTGCCTGACTTACTCGGGGTGAAGCTGACAGAGACACATACAGACGAAGTGCTGCTCCTCCTGGTGCTGACAAGAAGGCTGAGGCTGGGGCTAGGTCAGCAACAGAATTCCAATTTAGAGGTGGATTTGGTCGGGGACGTGGTCAACCTCCTCAATAAAAACTGTAGAGATATGTTTGATATTGAATAAAATTTGGGAAAAAATAAAAAAAAAAAGAAATTAAGTAGACCTGGATTCTGAATCTAGTTGTGATATTGTCTAGATATGTGACTTTGAAGCACAAATCATAGTGTCATCATCAGTTGGGACCTGGAAATTACTCTGGAGATCATTTGCTCCAAACACCCACTTGTAATCTTTTCTTGTCCAGATTTTTTTCCCTTTGACTTTTCTTATAGTCTCTGGGCACTAGAGAATTGCCCAAAAATGTAGAGATGAAGTGTTTATCATAACAATCTTTCACATGTTCTGTATTTGAAAAGAGCCCCCAAATCTTTACAGAAAGAAGTCAGAGGTAGAAATGGGGAGATAATGGGTGGGGAGGGAAAGAGTGTGGAGCCTCTAGGCCTCGGGGCAACACTAGTTTGGTTGAGATGCTGGAAAAATGCTCTGGAGAAGATGCTTGAAAGATGTCCCCTGATCGGAAACCAGAAGTAATCAGCTTGTAACACAGCTTCACCTAGTGAACTTTTGACTGGCCTCCTGGGTAGAAGCAGGATTATCAAGAGATATTTTTTCCCCTACTCTCCCTAGAAGACTTTGAACATAGTGTGCTGGAGAGTATACATACTTCCCTCAAACAGCAGTGAGGTGTTCCCAGGAAATGTCAGGTGGGGGAAATTCTCAGACCTTGCTAATAGCAATTGTTCACTGCACTCAACACTGTCATTTTTGGTTTTTAGTGGGTGGAAGTTGAGCTTCCAGACTGCCCATCCTTCTCTTCAAGTATCTCCACTTTGTTCAATTTACATCTGTTCTCCTAAAATGCACCCTAAGCTATCCATGAAGAAGTATTTCTTTCAGCTTATGTGCCATTGAAAAAGAGATCAGAATTTCAGTGGGATGGGGTCTGAGCCATGACAGAAGTGAGTCATTATCTCATCCCCCTTTAATGAAGGCACATGTGCACTCCAGAGACTAAAGAGTGAGGACTGAAATGGAAGTTTCCTAAGCAGAAATTGACAGTAATGTTAGAAGTTGATTGCAATCTGCATTGGACTCTTTCAGAGGTCTCAGTTTGGACTGCATGTCAGGAGCAGATTCATTCTGGAGCCACAGGAGATCACCAAGATGGATTAGAGACTACTATGTGCAAGGTGCCCCATGAAAAGGGGTCAGACTATTGGGTGCAGCTCACCTATGTTAATAGAGGGCTCTTTGGCTCTCATAGTATTAAGAGACCTGAGGAGCGCTGTCCAGGGTGCTAGAGATAGAAGAGCTACCTAAAAAGAGAAGAGGCATTTGGGAGAGAAGATTGAGAATGCTGTTGATGAACCAATTTATGAGCCAAGTGGGTTGCAGTGAGACAGTAGATTTAGACCACTGTTACTGTAGTGGGAAGCCAGCCCCATCATGACTGCAGACAGAGCCAGCAATAACATGGAGATTTCCCCTCACAGGGATTAGGTTGTATTAGGTAGTACTTGAGTGATCAGGACCTTGACCAAGAAGGGAGAGGGCTGTCAGCCCCTGGGGTCCAGGCTCCATGGGGCATCATTCCCTTGGCTGGTGAAGAGGGGAACTGAGCACTCTAGCTGTGGTCTCCAGCAGCCACAGGATTGGGCTCTGGGACAGGAAGCAATAACAATAGGTGTCCTTTGCCAAAGGCTTGTGTGTGTGCATGTTATGCTGTGTGTGCCTGTGTGCGTGTGTGTACGTGCATGGGTACATGTGGGTTTTTAAGGTTCAAGTTCATTAGGTATAAAATTCAAGAGGGTCAGGGACCTGGGAAGCCATCTTCTCCGTCTTCCTGGACCTGATTACAGATGATTATCAGATTTTAGAACTGGAAGAGACCTTTAGAGATCATATGAATCCATGTCCCTCATTTCAGATGAGGAAGCCATGGTCTTAAGAAGGGCAATTCCATTGATCACCCCTGCTGCTTAAACAGCAGAGGGGTGGGTATTGTACCCATGAAAGTAGACTTGTCATTTTTCATAGGTAGTCTTCTTGTTGTGAACCAACAATACCTCCTGCCATGGGATGGCATCACTTTCTGTGCCTTTGTGCTTAGTGATTGTGAGACTGTCATTTCCTTCTCCAGATCATTTTACAGATGGGGAAATTGGGGTAAATAGGGTTAAATTATTCACCCAGGATCACATAGCTAGTAAGCATCTGAGACCAGATTCAAACTCAGGAAGATGAGTCCCCTGCACCATCATTGCTTTATAACCTCCTAAACTGCTGGAAAGATCCCAGGGAACAAATATCTGAGTCCTGAGGGCATTTGTGTTCTATTCTGGTCATACCCCATCTAATCAGTCACCAGTGGGGAACTGGAAAAACAGAGCTCATACAGACCATGCATGATATAGCTGAGAAGAGATATGTGATGTTGCCATGAAATAATACTAACTAGTATTTATATAGTGTTTACTTTGTGCCAGATGCTTTATAAGTATTATCTCAATTGATCCTCACAATAATCCTGGGATGTAGGTGCTATTATTATCCCCACTTTTTACAGATAAGGAAACTGAGGCAGACAGGAAATAAGTGACTTGCCCAAGGCCACACATTTAGTAAGTGGATTTTAACTCAGGTCCTTCTGACTTCAGGCCCAGCACTCTATCTGCTGTATCACCTAGTCACCTGTAAAAAGGAAAAGTAATTGAACCATCTTTGATGGTGAATAAACTCTCTCCCTTCCCCACCTCCATCAGCTCTGATGAATATAACCTCTCCCTTCATCACCCCCACCAGATAGGGCAATGTGCCCAGAATGATGCCATCTCATGAATCCTCATGACCCACATGAGAAGTTCTACTGCTAATGCCCACCTAACTGATGCCTACCCCAGCTTCTGTGCACTACACAGCCCAGATGGTGAAGAGAGCAGGAGCAATAAATCCCCTTTAATGCTGCCACTCAATCTGTGGCAGCACAAACCCTCCTCCACCCACCCACCTCTGGCTAAGCTGAGAGCTTAGACCTCTTTGCTTTAAAGACCTGGTGCCTGTTGCAGACGGGACTCAAAGCAGAAATCTGAGGTGTATTTCCTGTTTCCTCCCCAGCACCAGTAGTAGAGTAGGGTAAAGTATTGTGTGCCAGCTCCGGGTCCTGAGGGTGATGGGATAGACTGTTTCCTCCCCCTCCGCTAGGGGATACAAGTGATCAGACATGGAGCTAGGGGTTCGAATGCAACAGTTATTAACTGTAGGACAAAGAGCAAGCCACTTAAGCCTCTCTCATTCTCAGCTTCCTCATCCATAAAATGGGGTGATACAGCAATAACTCAGCCAGGAGTTGTCAGTGAGATCCCAGTGGGATTGAACGTGTGAAACAGCTCTGCACGCTTTAAGAGTGTTGTTGTTGTTGTTGTTGTTGTCGTCGTCATTCCTCCCCTCTGCAACACACAGACAGCACCACAACTCCTTTGAGGTCAGCTCTGGCTTCTAATCTAGCTCACCCAATTCTGGATCCTGCTTATAGTTCTCCTTGCCCCGTTAGTGGTTTGGTTGGAGGATGCAACAGCCTCCCCACCTCTCAGGAGAGAGTTGTGACCACACAAACAGAATAAACATCACTTACTTCCATGCTTAGACAAGAGAGGTCTATTGAAGAAGTTTGTTGGATTTGTTTCTTTGCTACAAGGCAGTGCGTTCAATTCTTGGGAGTGATCCAGAAATTATTTATAAAAACCAAAAGATAACAGCATATATACATACATACACACGTGATAATATTTATAATATACACATATTTATGCAAAGACATTAGGAGAATTTTAGCTCACAGACAGATAAATTGAGGCCTATCATTCCTCAAAGGCAGCATTAGCTCAATCAAATAACTAGCTTGAATAACTTCTAATGGCAAAATCAATTTCAATCTAAAATCATATTGTCGACAAGCTTGTGCCCAGCCACAAACACAGAAGGGATGGAGATGAACAGTTGGCTAATAAGCCTAAAGATTCCACAGTAAGGGAAGATAATACAGAGTGAGATGGAATATTGGGGAAAAGTGGAGGCTGGAAACTTGAACGGAAAATCACCCTGGGAAGACAGAACCAGGAGATAAGAAAGCTTTCCAGGGCTCCTCTGAACCCTTTTCTGCTAGGCTATTAGTTATTTTAAAAAAAAAAAGGCAAGAGTTGAGCCTCCCAGAGTCCTCAGAAAGGGACCGTTGTCTGAGTGCCTGTCTAAGCCAGAGAGAAGAGGAAAGGAAAAAAACTTGACATAAAATCACTCTTCTCAAAAGAAGCAACAGCAAGAGAGAAAAGGGAGGAAAATGAATGGGGGGATTGGAAAAATGCTGCCTCTATTCCTTGGCACAGACCTATTTTTCTTTTTCTTTTTTTTTGTTTTTTTAAATTGATTTATTTATTTACTCTTAGTTTACAAGATTCAGTTCCACAATCCCTTGAGTTTCAAATTTTCTCCCCTCCTTCTTCCCCCCCACCCGCACCCCATGGCAGCATACAATCAAGTATAGGATCTGCAAATACTTTCACATTGTACAATAGTCTGGTTGTATAGAAGGGTTGTAACCAATGGAGTGAACAATGGGAAAGAAGAAAGAAAACCAAACATGGAAAAGAATGATATCATGTAGATTGCTTCAGTCTCCATTTAAACTTTGTTCTTTCTAGATCTTTCTCTGAATGTAGATATCTCCTTCTATCCTGAGCCTTGTAGAGTTGTCTTATAACTGCATTACTGAGAAGAGTCCAGTTTATCAAAGTTGGTTGTCACACATGCAGTGTGTCTGTGATTGTATACAATGTTCCCCTGGTTCTATTCTTTTCACTCAGCATCAGTTTGTATAAGCCTCTCCATGTAAATATGAAGTCCATCTCCTCCTCATTTCTTATAGCACAATAGCATTCCGTTACATTCATATATCACAACTTGTTCAGCCATTCCCCAATTGATGGGCATCCCCTTAATTTCCAGTTTTTTGCCACCACAAAGACAGCTGCAATACATAGACCTATTTTTCAAACTCTGTGTGTGTGTGTGTGTGTCCAAGGGTATGCTAGTAAATAGCTAGCAACCAGTTTCACCCCATCCCCAAAATGCTAGAGATACTTTCATATTTAGTCAGCATTATTATATTTCCCTCCATCACTTAAGTCTCAACAATCAACAGATTGGTCCCTGATTTGCAGCCCTGATTTCAGAGGTGGAAATGCTCACGCTGAAATCTGAACACTCCAGGTCTCTGGAGCTGGTGGTACAGGCCATCTCTAGCTTATGCACATTAGATGACTGGGTTATTCCCACTACCTTTTCCATGAGCTAGTTGGTGTTGTTCAGTTGTATCTGATTCTTTGAGACCTCATTTGGGGTTTTGTTGGCAAAGATACCAGAGTGGTTCATTTCCTTCTCCAGCTCATTTTACAGATGGGGAAACTGAGGTGAACAGGTTGAGTGACTTGCCCAGGGTCACAGAGCTAGTAAGTGTCTGAGGCTGGAGGTCTTCTTGACTCCAAGCCTGGTGCCTTTCCCATAAATAGGAAATAAATAGAACTCTTTTTTGTTCTAGTATTTATTTCTTCAGCTCTCTGGCCTTGCAAACATTTATTTTATTTCTATCAACACAATTGGTCTGGAAAGTCACACAAAAAAATCTTTGTAGATTACTTTTAGGGATTTTCTTAGCCTTATCAGCCTAATAGTGTGGGATAGAAGAGGAAGGAACTCTTTCTGTGATAGATTGTGTGCTGCACAATCGTCTGGACTTCAAATTACAGGATGACCTTGAGTATTTGTCCTGGCTCTAATTTCTTTCAATCTTGGGTAAAAAGTTTTCTACAACTATTAATATATGCAATGTTTCTTCATATTAACCAAGGGGTATAATAGTGAGCAGTTAAGTGATGCAGTAGATAGAACCCTGGGCTTAGGGTCAGAAAGATCTGAATTAAAATCTGGCCTCTGACACTTACTCGTTGTGTTACCTTGGGGAACTCACTTAACCCCTGTTTGCCTCAGTTCCTCATTTGTAAATGGGGATCCACTGTTGAAGGAAATGGCAAACTACTCCAGTATCTTTGCCAAGAAAACTGCATGAGCAAAAGTCCACTGGGCCACACTGAGTCAGGCATGACTGAACAACAAAGTAATAGTGAAGCCTGCGGTCACCCAGCTGCCCCTTTGAAAGGAGGGAAAACAAGAAACTCTTTAAAAAAGTCATGCTTCTACTTCCTCCAAAAGTCCTGAGGCTACTACTCCAATCCTTCCTTCCGCCTCTGTGTATCACCTGATTCAGCATTTCAATGAAACACACAGATCATGGTTATGTTATGTCTTTCATGAGTGGATTCCCCTTGGGTAGGCAGCATGATAACAAGGAGTTGAGAATGAATTTAGACAGGCGATGAAAGTTAAAAGCAACAAAACAAATTTATAAAACTATAGTGGAGGTTACAACATGACTAATGTGAAAATGTTTAAAATGAATGTATATGTAGAGCCTATATCAGATTGCATGCTGCCCTGAGGTGGGGGAGGGAAGGGAGGGAGAGAACATTTGAAACTCAAAATCTTACAGAAGAGAATGTTGAAAATGAAAAACAATTAATTAGTTAATTTGAAAAAACCGTCCTGGAGGGAAAAGGGAGATCAGAAGAAGTGACTGCACCACTTGGGAGAGGGGGGGAGGGGACGCTGAAGACAATACAATGGAATTAATCCCAATCCACTCAAGGATTTCCTGACCTGTCTTCCATTTTAAACCTGGGGTTAAAAAGACAAAAAGAAACTGTCTCTGACCTCAGAGAGATTATGTTCTATCTGGTGAGAAACCAAATGATTTCATCCAGAACAGTTCACATCAGACGATCCTGAAAGCTTGTTTTTTTGGATGAGATTACAAGCCTGGGATGTGTCCTATAGATAGAGTTTATCTAGTGTAAGGAAAGGGAGATGTTCTTCTCCACCAAACCTCCCACCTGTCCACCCTTCTGCCCAAAGGAAAAGACTTCAGGCTCCCATAAAGGAACTTAAGGGGCAAAAGAGGGGCTGTGCACAGAATTATGTACCCTTGGTGTCTCCATGGGGCCAAGTAGAAGGGATAGTTCAGCAATAAAGTTTCTGTTCCAGTCAGCCCAAGCAACCCAGAGTCCTGGCCCCTTTTCTCTGGAAGGGGGGAGGGGCGCAGAGGTAGTCTCTGCTTTATACTTCTGAGTCCTCAGCTCCACAAGGCTTCCTACATTTGTGACCAAAAAAATTGTCCTAGAATTGTCCTATAAATACTGCTTCCAATTATACAACCAATGACACAGATATGAAAAAAAAACAGTTTATTCTTTTCAGAGGATAGACATCACCACATACAAAAATCAATGAGTCCCAAACATCAATTTCAGCAATCTTATATAGGTTCTGGTTACAAAGCCAGAATGAGTACAAGGGAATTTCAGAGTAATAAGGGAAGGTGATTTACGTACCAAAGAACAGACAGCAGAAAGGAAAGCTCTCCATCAGTGTAATTCCAGTCCCAAAGCCTGCAGTTAGGGGACTCTTTCTTTATTGGTAGAGATGAAGGTCCTGAGCCTGTGTGAAGGGCAAGCCACAGTTGGCAGGAGTCAGAGAGAGGAGAGATCCCCAAAGCCTTGGGTCCCTCTGAGCTCTGCAGCTGCTTCTGGCCCTTCCAGCTGCCAGCTTTGAGAGAGAAGATGGAAGAGACCAAGCCCACTTCAGGTAGCTGAAGCTGACTTTGGGAAGGTATGTCTCTCATGTGGCTCTCCCCAGCTTGCTACACTAGAGACTTTGGGGAACTTACCCTTGGGTGAGACCTAGACTCTTCTATAGGAAGGCACTGGGAATCGTATGGAAAAAAGGAGGAAGCTGAGAAGCCAGGGGCCACCATAGGGTGGCAGACCTCAGGTGCAAAGCAGGTCTCCCCTTCAATGTCTAGCCCAGTCTGCAGAGGAATTGCCAGGACAGGAATCCCAAACCAAAGGGGGAGCCCATAATTCTGCCACTTTGACCTGACAGATCTTGGCTGAGAAAAGCTACATCTAGCAGCTTCTAGGAGCCCACATTAAGAACTTACAGAACTCAGAGCAGCAGGACGACGATCAGACTTTGTCCTGGGTCAGACTACTCTGGGAGCACTGAGAGCTAGCTGGTCCCTGCCTGAGCTGTCCTTGAGACTCTGGAATAAGACAACCTTCAATACCACCAAGAAAGCAGCAACGGGACAAGCCCAGATGGAGTGTGCAGAGCTCAGCCCTGACATCAAGTCTGAAGTCAGGAAGGAGGCTGGGAGAATGAACAAATGAAGAAATGGAGTCTAGCCAAAGCATTGGGGGCCACCACAGCTGTGCTAAATACCACGAGGTGGCACCAGAGTGCTCAGAGTCCAGGGTCCAGAGTCAGGAAGTTGTTAAGTCCAGTCTGATTCTCCTTGACCCCATTTGGAGTTTTCTTGGCAAAGATAGTACCATTTCCTCATTTTTTTCCAGAGGCAATTGGGGTTAAGTGACTTGCCTAGGGTCACCCAGCTAGTAAGTGTCTGAGGCTAGATTTGAACTCAGATTTTCCCAACTCCAGGACCTAACTGGGAGCCAAGAAGATCTGAGTTCAAATGTAGCCTCAGACACTTACTAGCTGGGTGACCTTGAGTAAGTCACAATCTCTGGATGCTCTAGTCACATTAAGGCTATAAATTACAGAGGAGGCACTAACTTGCATTGGTAGATGGAGTTTCCTACTTTGGGAATACCAAAAATGACAGGTCCAATTGCTAGCCTTATATTATTGTGGTTCTGCAAGTGTGCTTGTAAGGTGTCAGACTTATTATGCAGTGCTTCATACACACATTTCCTCAAATTCTCTGGGTGGGGGCTATGAGCTAAGAGAGTGAAAGAGTGAGAAAATCTCCTAGACCATTTTCTATCCTGAGTCCTCTATCATAATATAGACTTTGACACAAGGAATCTGCCCCCATTTTATAGATGAGTAAACAGGCTCAGAAAGGTTCAGGGTATTATAGAATCACAGATCTAGTGTTAGAAGGGTGAGGAGCCCATCTACTCCAACTTATTCATTTTACAGATGAAGAAACTGAGGCCTACAAGGTGAAGTGACTTGCTTGAAGTCACACAGGGCTGAGGCTTAGTCCTCGGCCTTCTGAGTCCTTTGACCGCAGATCTTTTCCCTGAGGGAAAGAGAAAGCAAAGGGGCAAAACTCATGGGTTGGAAGTTTGAGTAAGACAGCTGACAGGGCCAGATACCAGGCCCAGGAAGAGCTAGTTCTGAAAATAGCATTTAAAGGGAAAAAAAAAATTCTCCACTGTTTTTGCAGTGTTGGGAAGCCCCCACTTGGACACTAGGGGTCAGAAGACCCTCCTTGGCCTGGGTCAGATCAGAACAGATTCTGGAGCCCAAGGGAGTGTGTGGGGTACAGGGACCCCAAAAATCCCCTACCCAAAAAATTAAAAGTCAGAGGTGTCTTGAGGAAAAAACAGGAAGTTTTATTCAGTTCTCATGAGAAGAGGGTATCTCTTCCACCAGGATGAACCAGCGGAACGAGGCAGGTTACAGAAAACAGAGCATGAATTTATACCCTAATGCAGTCAAGCCCCCTTCCACTGCTGTTCCTTCTCCCATTGGCTGGGAGGCGGGCTTACAATCTGAGCTCCAAGAAGGACAAAGAATAAGGACATAGGGGACAGCCAGGCCAAATGTCCCTATCCTTGTTTGGCAAATGCCAAAGTGAAGAAGGGGGAAGGGCCCTAAGAGATTCCTAAAGAGCTTAATGCTGATTGATAGTAGTAAAGAAGGGGGAAGAGTGAAACTGAAACTCAGGCCTGTTCCCACAAGAAACCTTACTAGATTTTAGGATATAGGCTGAGAAGTTTTCACTTCTCCTACTTAGGAGGGACACAGGACTGGGGAAAGGAGGGGGGTGAGTTAAGATAGAGATAAACCCCCGACTGGGAAGCCCCACTGCATGGTAACAAGCTGTGTCCAAATCCATGTGCCTGGTGTTACACAAAAAGGCTGGAGAACAGGGCCTCTGTTTGGCTGAGTTGAACTTGATTGACTTCTTTTGAGCCACAGACGACTTCTCTATAAAACTGGTGATAATATTTGTGCTTATCAACCTCACAAAGCTGTTGTGTGGCAACCACAGGAAGTCAAGGAGACATGAGCTAAATTTCATTTCAGACAGTTACTAGCTCTGTGACCCTGGGCAGGTCACTTCATCTCTGCCTTTGTTTCCTCATTGTAAAACTGGATTAATAATAACAACTACCTATAACATCACACCTATCAGATAGGCTAACATGACGAAACAGGAAAATGATAAATATTGGAGAAGATATGGGAAAGTTGGAACTTAATGCATTGTTGGTGGTGGTGTGAGTTGATTCAACCATTCTGCAGAAGAATTTGGAACTATGCCTATAGGGTTATAAAAAATGTGCATGCCCCTTTAAAAAAACTTATGGAAGTGAATGTTGAAAACTAAAAATAAATCATTTAATTTTTAAAAATAATAGCACCTACCTCTCAGGGGTATTGTGAGGATCAAATGAGATAATATTAAGTAATTAATAATATTAAGTAGTTGATAATGATGAGTAATATTAACAACATTAAGCAGCTAATAAAATTTAGTGAACAATATTGAGTAATTAGTATTAGTAATATTACT
>JAQQSU010013274.1:0-11699 GCA_028627135.1 Pseudochirops cupreus | reverse complement strand
CTGGAGGCCTTCCGGCCAGACTGCTTATCTCCCCCTTTCACAATTCCCACTCGCAGCTGCTGCTAATCCGCTCACCTGAGAGGCTCCTCCACTCCTCCCGTCCAGCCGCCCCAGGGGGACAGCCATGGCTTCAGGCCAGGCTGGTTTCAGTTCGCAGTGCTGATATGGTTCCTCGTAGGCGAGCTGACTTTAGTGGGAAGTATCTTTGTGTGTGTTTTGGAGTTCTAGGATTGGTTTAGAGTCCTGCTTTATGGGTATTTTGGGGTGGCTATGTGAGAGCTGCCATATGTTGCAGCTGCTACGCTGCTATCTTGGCTCCGCCCCCCTATTTTCCTGTTTTTATGCCTTTATTTTCTTTCTCTTATCTTATTATTTATTAACATTTCCAGAACAATATTAAATAAAGGTTGGAAGCTTATATATCCTTGTTTTAATTCTGTTTTTAATGAGAATGTTTACAGTATCTATAGAGTATATGCTTATAACACATGCTTTTTGTTTTACATAGATACTTTCTGTGCTTCAAAAACACCTTATATTATAAAATATATAAACACCTTATAAAACTCCCATAGGAGGGAATAGCATGATTCTCAATGAAGATACTAGAGTTCAATTTGTCATTGACATATGAACTTATAAAATAAAATAACTTAATAAAAGTGAACAATCCCATCTTTGAAGAAAAATTAGCAAATATTTACATGATGTAAGAGTGACAAGACTTGTTTTTAAGGAAGTGTTACATTATCTGAATGCCATTGAGGAATATAGGAAAATATTTTTGGGAAAACCTCTGAATGGGGCAAAGGATACAATTTCCTAGGAAAAGAAAGACATTAGAAAGAGGAGTAATTGAATTGGAATTTCATCAGAAGATGGAAGATGTGCCATTGGTCAAAAGTTTTCAATTAAAGAGGCAGGGAAATGGCAATAGAAGCAATATTAAACCAGATTTTGCTCATAACTGGATAAGAGAAGAGACAAAATGAGATTATAGCGTAGTGTAGGAAGGGAGGAGGAAGAGACAATAGGAACAAAGGTAGAATCACAAATCTGTCGCTAAGGTTGGGCAATATATAGTGTTAGGGATGTGTTGGAAAGTTTTTATCAACTAAAAAAACCCTATCTTTAATTTTCAGTCTAAATATCTGCACATCATAAATCCGTAAACACTAAATCAGGGCTTGATTAATTTAGTAGTTTTAGTCAGCTGGACTTGAGAAAATAATGAAAAATGTTAATAATACAGACTTAACATAAAGTTTGTCATGGGGTTTTGTGAGTATAGTATTGAGGTGCACAGATATCCTCAAGTGTGCTGCTAAAATTTTAACAACCTATATATACATATACATACATTCAAATATACATACATAAATACACAAACATACATATACATACATACATATATATACACCTATCTGTCTATATATGGGTTGTTAAACTTTTAGCATAACACTCTTTGATGCATGTACACCTAAATAGTAGAATCAATTTGTTGCAAACAAAACAAGACAAAAGAATTGAGTACTGATTTTATAAAAAGTATACTAGGAACTTCCAAGGGGAAGTCAAGATGGTGGAGTAAAGAAAGCACTCAGTCAAGCTCTCACATTTCTTTTGAAATAATTTTAAAATAATGCCTCACACCAAGTTCTGGAGTAGCAGAGCCAAGAAAAGGTCATATTCAGGCAATCTTACAGGCCCTCCAAAACTAGGTGTTTGGAGAGAGAGATCTGTGATATGGTAGTGGATGGTGGCCCAAAGCACACATGGATAAAATATCAGTGGTAGGACTAGGTGATGGTGACAGAAACAGCAGCATCCTTTCTGTCTCTCAATCTAGAGACAGTAAGAGGACTTGATAACTGGTCAAAAAGATACTACAGGAGATCCCTGCAGTAACACTGGAAAAAGTACCAGAGACTTTGTTAAATCAATTGCCTATACCCCTTCTGGGTCATAGTTCAATAGTAGAGAGAAGCACTTTGGGGCAAGAGAGAATAGGAGTCCTGAGGAGGAGGATCATTTTTATTCACTAAGGATCAAGGACCTTGAGAAACTGTATCATGTTTGTTCCCAAAGGACCAGAAAAGCAGTATTGATTGCAATCCCAAGGGATCAAGGACCCTTCCTGGTAAAGGCTAGAGTTATGCACAGGAGAGCAAGGAGCACACCTCTGACCAGATCACACTGCCTTGGCAGTACTGAAAGTTCCAAACACCCAGAACTAATTCTAAAAACAGGAGTGCATAAAAGCCTGAAGCTTGAAACAGTGCTCTCCTACCCCACTCATGCCATGCCTGACTCAGAATCCAAGATAAAGTGCAAAATGAAAAATTAATGTGAAATAATAAGCAGAAAATGAAAAAAGAACTGATCACACAAAACTACATGGTGACAAGGAAGATCAAGGCACAAACTCAGAAGAAATGAATGAAGTCAAAACAGTTACAAGCAAAGCCTGGAAAAAAAGAAAAATGAAAATTGAACCTGACCAGATTAAACAATTTCCAGAAGAGTTAAAAAAAAATTTTTTTAATCAAATAAGAATGTAGAGGAAATATTAGGGAAAATGCAAATAAAGGAAACTATTATGAAGAACATAAGCAATTAATAGCTTGGAAAAGGAGGCATAATAGTGCTGAAGAAAATAACACAAAATAAAATTGACTAGATAGAAGACACAGTTGGTAATGGATATCTATCTTACCCAACAAGGAAGTAGAAGGAGATGGGATTAAGAGAAAGGGTGGGGGCAAAAAGAAGGGCATATAAAAGTAGGCAGTGATCGGAAGCAAAACAGTTTTTAGAGGAGGGACAAGATAAGACAGAGAGAGAGAGAGAGAGAGAGTGAGAGAGAGAGAGAGAGAGAGAGAGAGAGAATAAATAGAAAACAGGATGGAGGGAGATACACAGTTAAACATCATAATTGTGGGTGTGAATAGGATCAACTCATCCATGAAACAGAGACTGATAGAACAGATTAGAAATCAGAATTCAACAATATACGGTATACAAGAAACAAACTTGCAATGGAAAGCTGCACAAATTAAAATGAAGGGCTAGAGCAGAATCTATTATAATTCAACTGAAGTAAAAAAGAAGAAGGTGGCATTAAGAAGTTCGATTTCATACAAAGGGAAAGAAGATATATTTAAAAGAGATAAACAAAGAAACTGCATCTTGCTAAAAGGCACCATTGACTGTGAAGTAATATCAATCATAAATACATATTTAGCAAATGGCATAGGATACAAATTTTTTAAATAAAATTTAATGGAATTATGGGAGAAAATAAAGTGGAAAACTATATCAGTGAAGGACATAAACTTTACTCAAGATAAATGCAACAATAAAACAAAAAAGAAAGAAGATAAGGAGATAAATAGAATTTTTAGAAAAGTTAGATAAGAAAGACCTCTGGAGAAAATAGAATGGGAATAAGAAGGCATATACCTTTTTCTCAGTTGTACATGGAACCTTGACAAAAATTGACTGTTTATTGAAGCATAAAAACCTTACAACCAAATTCAGAAAGGCAAAAATATTAAGACTGGGGTGGCTAGGTGACACAATGAATAGAGCACCAACCCTGGAGTCAGGAGGACCTCAGTTCAAGCATGGCCTCAGACATTTAACACTCACTAGCCATGTGACCTTGGGCAAGTCACTTAACCCCAACTGCCCTTCCTTCTCCCTTCCAAAAAGTAAAAAAAAAATATATATTAAGACCATAATGGACAAAAACAATATTCAATAAATGACTATGTAATTATAGATTAAAATTATTTGGAACCTAAATAACTTAAATAAGCCACTAAATAAGTGGGTCAAAGAATAAACCATAGAAACAATCCATAAATTAATTTAAAAAAAGAATGATAATAAGGTGACAGCATATAAAATTTTTTGAGATGCAGCAAAAGCATTATTTAGGGGAAATTTTCTATGTCTAAATGGTTATGTCACTGAAAAAGAGAAAGAACAGTATAATAATTTGGGCATGTAACTGAAAAATTGGGGAAAAAAAGCAAATTGATAATACCCAATTAATCACCAAAAAGAAAATTCTGAACATCAAAGGAGAGATTAATAAAAATGAAAATACAAAAAGAAACATTGAACAATGAAATAAAACTAGGAAATAATTTTATGAAAAAATAGCAAAATAGATACTGGGTAATTAGATTTAAAAAACACAATTACTAGCATCAAAAATGAAAAAGTTGAACGTAATATCAATGAAGATTCAAGTAATTCAAAATCAAGAAATTCAAGCAATTATTAGGAGTTATTTTGCCCAACTATATCTCAGTACAACTGACAATCTAAGTGACGTAGATGAATATTTACAAAGTATAAGTTACTGAGATTAACAGAAGAGGAAATAAATTTAAGAAAATAAATTGAACTAAGCCCAAAGGTCATAAAATTTTAAAACATTTAGACCCAGCAATACCACTACTAGATGTCTACAACAACTTCAAAGAAGAGGAAAAAGGACTTATTTAGGCAAAATTGTAGATAGCCTCGCTTTTGCCAGTTGTAACAAATTTGAAATTAAAGCCATGCCCATTAATTGAAGAACTGCTGAACAAGTTGTGGTAGATGATTGTGATGGAATACTATTGTGCTGTAACAAGCGACAAGCAATTCACAAGCTAAAAAATAAAATAAAATATTTTTAAAAAATTTTCTGCAAGAACAAAAGGTCAAGAATTATCAAGGGAATCAATGAAAAAATTGTGAAGAAAGGCAGCCTAATAGTTCCAGATTTAAAACTACATTACAAATCAGTAACCGTCAAAACAATTTGTTACTAACTAAGAAATGGAATGGTGGACCAGTGGAATGGATTAGGTACATCATTTACATTTATGGCTATAAATGACATTAACAATATAGGGAGTGATAAAAGTAAGTTGTTAGGGTAAGAACTCACTACCTGACAAAAATTGCTGGCAGACTAGAGTGCAGTTTGGTAGAAACTAGGTATAGACTATTATCTCAAACCATTTAGTAATATCAGGTAGAAATTGATTAATGATTTAGACATATCATAAATAAATGAGAGGAGTATGGAAAGATGTATTTGTCAGATGTATGGATAAGAGAAGAGTTTGTAAACAAAGAAGAGATAGAGAAGATCACAGGCAGTAAAATATATAATTTTGATTATATGATATTAAAAAAATTTTGCACAAACAAACTCAGAAGGAAAACAGGAAACTGGGGGAAAATTATAGAAAGTTTCTCTGTTAAAGGCCTCATTTCTCAAATATATAGGGAACTTAGCCATTGAATAAATAAAAGCCATTCCCCAAGTGATAAATGTTGAATGGATATGAATAGGCATTTTTCAGAAAAAAAATCAGAGTTATCAATAGGCATGTAAAAATGCTCTAAATTAGTACTGATTAGAGAAATGCAAGTTAAGGTAACCCTCAGATACCATGTGAAACTATTAGATTGGCTAACATGCAATAAAATAATTATAACTAATCCAGCCATCCCAAAGAACAATATGAATCTATCCCCAAAGAGCTATAAAACTGCGCATATAAATTAACCCAGCAATACCACTATTAGGTTAGTATCCCAAAGAAATTATAAAGAGAGAGAGATCTTCTTGTACAAAAATATTTTTAGCAGCTCTTGTAGTGGTGGCAAAGAAGTAAAAAGTGAGAGGATAGTGTTTTTGTAAATACTTTACAAAATTGGTAAATGGCTAAACAAGTTGTTATATATTATTGGGATGAAATACTGTTGTGCTATACCAAGTAATGAGCTGGATGGTTTCAAAAAGAACTGTGAAGATTTATATTAACACATGCAAAATATAGCTATGCATTTTAAACCCATATATACACACGTATGTGTGTGTATGCATATGTGTCTGTATGTGTGGGTATAGATATGTACATATGTGTATCATACACTCAAGCATCCATACCCACCTACGTGTATATATGTGTGTATGTGCATATATATTATTTGTACGTAGGGGGTGTGGATGCATATGTATGTATATGTGTATGTATATGGAAAAATAGAGTTACCAGACCTGCAATTTCATTTATGTAAGAACTCTCAATTAGGAAATATTTTCTGCTGATGAAAATATCTTCTCTAAAACTTTTAATCTTAGACACTTGCCTGGATTATGGAACAGTTATATAAATTCAGTCTCACCAAGTCAAGAAATATGAAGAGATATTGACAGAAAAATAACCCTAAGTGACAAATACTGATTTCTCAGAACTTGAGAAATTTAACAAAACATAAACAAACAAGTAGATATGTATATCTGTGTATCTCTCTGTGTGTATATACTATATGTGTATGTGTTAAAAAGATGTTAGAAAAATGAATGTGACGGGACCATGTTTATTATTAAGTAAAAACAGTAAAGTATATATTTATTTCTCATTATTGGAAAGTCCTTTATATATAATGGCTACGCTGAGATCTTAAAGGACTCATAAATTACACTCAAGATGTAAAATACCATTTACATTTCATAACGCAATAAAATTGATCAATGAAAAAAATATATAAACAATAGATCTACTCCAAAATCTAGACTAAATAGCAATCTCATAAATAACAAATAAGTTAAAGTGAAACATCAAATAACAGATGCAGTGATACAGCATTCTGTAATTTTTGGACTACATATAACAGTTATTAGTAGAAAAAGCCACCTTTGTTTGAGCACATAATGTATGTCCCAAAAGTCTCAGTGAAATTAACAACCTAAAGTCAATATAGTAAGACTCGGAAGAAAAGATGATTAGATTCTTTGCATCATATAAAACTGATAAAAGTTTGACATCCAAAATATATTTTGGATTAGTGCACTTTTATAAGGACAAGAACCACTGACTAATATACACGTGCTCAAAGACTATTAAAAAAACATTTTCAAAAGGTGGAATGAGTACTATTTAAAAACATTTAAATTGTTCTAATTATCAAAGGACAGGAAATAAAAAAATAGCTATTATGCAATAGCATATGATTGATAAAGAGGAAAAAATATTTCAAGGATTGAGTAATTCAGAGACTATGATCATTTAAATTTATCTGATTATTTTATGAAGCAATTAATGATTATATGGGAAAGTTACTAGATTCTGCATACTCTTTAACAGAGTAATCCTTCTATTGGTTTCATGTCCTAAGGAGTTAAATGGCAAAGAACAGCTTCATTCATAAAAATATGTTTTGTATGTTACTATTTATAGTAGTTCCATATTTAAAACCTAGAGAACAAAAACAAGTTCAAATGACTCATACCACTTGTGTTAGCATCAGTAAAGCCTTATATTTTTCTGTGACTGAAATCACAAGAATTGGGATTACACGTTTCCTTCTGTTTAAAATTGGCAATAATATCAGGCTTACAGGATTGTGAGCCTCATAAGAGGCTTAGTATATCATTAAAATTCCTTATATCAATTAATATAGACTCAGACAATCACTACTAAAGAAAGTTTATTTCTTTAAAAAAAAATAGCTTGAAATGTGGTGTTGGGTGAATTAGATACCTGGAATAAGTAGAGGGCACAAAACTGACAACTTTACTGCTTAAAAGGATGAATGATAACAATATTCAGAATTATGACATAATTAACAGGGTTGGATCTAATGGGTGGAAAGAATTTGAGGATCTAATTAAAAGCCTCATATTCCAATATATATCTTGCTTCCAAAGTTAAAAATATTAACAAGAAAAATTTGTTCCTTTTTGTTGACCTTTTCTCCTTCCCTTGAAAAATATAAATACTCATAGATAGAGTAAAATATCAGTTCTCAAATAATTTATTGTTCATTTCTGTTGTTAAATTGTTTCCATCATGCCAGACTCTTCATGATCCCATTTGGGGTTTTCTTGGCAAAGACACTGGAAAGGTTTGCCATTTCCCTCCCCAGCTCATTTTAGAGATGAACAAATTGAGGCAATTTGTTGCCCAGGGTCTTCCTGACTCAAGGCCTGGCACTCTATACACTGATCCACCTATCTGCCTTGTTAATTAGATATAAGCTAAATTTTATTTTTTGTTAGGATACATTTTCCTTGGGGAGAGAGGAATTATTAGTCCATTATGTGTAAGGCATTGTCCTAAGTTCTTTACAAATATGATATTTAATCATCACAATAACCCATTGGTGACAGATGCTGTTACTGTCCCCAATTTTTATTTGAGGACAGTGAGGCAGACAGAGGTTAAGTGGCTTATTGAGAATCACACAGCTAGTTAAGTCTCTGAGGTCAAATTTGATTGAATTCAGATCTTCCTGAACCTAGGCCTAGTACTCAATGCACACGTGGCTTTCTTATATAGGTAAGAATTGAAGGGGGAAAGGAGTAAGGGAAGAAAGGCCTTGAAGGCCAGTTTTGCTTTCTGTAAGGTTTTGCCTAAGGCCAGCCGTAGGGATAATACTTCTTAGAGGAAAGGAGAAAGACTGAAGTCTTCAATATTCTTATTATACTACTGAGGTACAATTCTATTACTGATTCTTTTCTAATCTAAAACTAGCTTAATTAACCTCTCTTTCCATAAATTATTAAAGGAAGAAACATAACCATGATGTTAATTTCCATTTTCAAGTGAAACCAGCAAACAAATTGTCATTTTAGTACCCAAATGCCAAGATTTAGAACTAGTATCTTAGAAATTAGGTAGTCTCATTCCTCTCATATTCCAAATAAGGAAACTGAGACCCAGACAGATTAAAATGCCATGACTGACTCATACAAATGATCATTCACTTCTCTCCAGTTCATATTGTCTTGTGAGGTAAAAATGAAAACTAAGTAAACTTACTTCAGACATTCCCCCAGTTTTTTGTTTTGATTTTTTTGGTTTTTTTTTTTTTTTTTGTATGAGAGGCAGCTGGTGACTGAATGCATAAAGTGCTAGGCCTGACTGAAGTCAGGAATACCTGAGCTCAAATTTGGCCTCAGATATTTACTAGCCGTGTGATTTTGAGCACTTCAATCTCTGACTGTCTCAGCTTCTTCAACTAAAATGAAAATAATAAAACACCTACCACATAGAGTTTCTATAAGGATCAAATGATACCATATTTATAAAGGTACATGGTACAATGCCTGGCACAAATTAATTCCCTTTCCTTCCCCTTCTTCTTAGTTCCTTTGTAACAGTCATATGTGTTTCTCATTATTAGGACAGTAGAAAAAAAGGTTTTCGTTATATTTTATTGAGACATAATCAGTAAGAGAAAATTTTCTTTAGGAAAAAATGGGAATTGGTCTTAATGTTATCACTGGTTTATATCCTTTGCTTATAAGTTCCTGTAGGGCAAGGAAAGGCTATTTTGTTTACTGTTGGAAGTCCCTAACTGTTTAGCTAAATGCCTTCCTTACAGGTAGAAATATCCACAGAGCTAGTGAATTCAATTGACTTATATAGACCACCACTTTTCTATCTATTACAATGCCATTTCTCATTTGGTTCATTTTTCTTAGGATGCCATTGGTTAGCAGATGTTTTTCATTTTTAGAAAACGTAATATGCCAACATTCATCTCTGCAAGTCAGATAAACTAGGGGATGTACATTTCCATTGTTAAAACATTCTTCACTTTACAACAACAACAGGATTCATTAGAGGATTCCTTTGAAAAACATATTCCTTGAGCTCAAGTGAAGATAGTTAATCCCAAAGATCTGGAGATTAAGAAGGTTTTCACAGAACTACAAGCAAGGTTATTGCTACTCAGGAAAAGGTGAAGTTTATAGCTATATAGATACAACAGCTAAGTATAATGAAAATCTATGCACATTTTAGAGGTACAGAAATTACAGTTTTGGTAAATGAGACTCACATAAATTAAAGAATAAGAAGAATGTTGATTCTTCAGTCCAAAAAGTAGTTCACGGTCAGCTGCTAGAGAAAGAGAGAATAGCAGGAAAACAAATCAAGGAACTGGAAATTTGCCCAAATTGAAAGAACAGTAAACACTGTCCAGAGGAAAGGTTTTGCGCCAAGGTTCTGTAGCTGGCATCTGTCTATTTAGCCATGGGATTGAAACAAATTGTTGACTGACTGTGAAGCCAATTCAAGTGTATTCAATTTAAAAACATTCAAAAGTCACTATGCATTCACTGTTAGCTTCTTGGATCTGACTTTTTCTTGTCTCAGATTTTCAAGTGAGAAACAAAGGATTAAGCCCTCTGTGGGTAGAGAGGCCTCAAGCCTTTGTTTCTCCACCAGTGCTGCCAAATGGAGACATGAGTAAATGCCCTTACTGTTGTTTTGTTGCAATTGTATATAACCTTTCCCACTTTTCAGAGAATAATACTGGAGATGTATATTATAATGTAATAATGACTTATATAATGCCTACCACGTTCCTGGCACTGTGCTAAGTACTTTTTAAATATTTCCTCATTTTTAAGAATATAGATACTTTTTTCCTTCCAAAATTTTATTTTAGACTCAAACGCCAGAACACAGAGAACAGAAAAAGAAAAAAAACACATCACAAACTTAAATATTGGAACTTAAACACAAAGTTAGAAGGAAATAAAAACTTGTCACATGTAAAGCAAACCATAAGACAGGATTCAAAATACATAACAAAAAATTTTCATTTCAAGAAAGCCTATATGATAAATAATACTTCTTATGCTAAAAATTGTCCATGCTTTCTTTGCTTCCTTGTTTTGTTATCTGCTGTGCACTTTTTACTTTGTTGTTCATCCCCCCAAAAGACCACAATAAAGTTTAGATATGTTTCTCTAAAGCTCTTGCTCGCTCTCTCTCTCTCTCTCTCTCTCTCTCTCTCTCTCTATATATATATATATATATATATACACACACATATACATGCATACAAACATACATAGACATATGCATTTACAAATCTATTCTACTCCTGAAAAAAAAATTTCCTCATTGATCTTTATTACCTTAAGAGATTAAAGGATCAGAAAGTCCAAGAGGGAAGTCTAGGATTGTCATACACAAGATCTTGATGAGTGACATTCAAAGGTCCAATCTATCAACAGCAGATATTTTAATTTATCCATACCTTTATTGTCCATGCCACATTTACAAGTGGCCATGGTGGAAATAATTCTAGTTTCTCCTAATGAGGGCCCTTCCCTTGGGGTCCAAAGGGATATTGGATATGGTCCCCCTCTGACTTTGCATATTGTACAATAATACTATCATTGATTTTTCTTAATTTTATTTTTAGCTATAAAATTTTTTTATTTAGTTTTTTTAATTTTATTATAGTTTGCATCATTCATTTCCACAAGATTTTGAGTTACATATTTTCTCCCCATCTTTCCCACTCCCACTGCCCCAAAACAGCCATCCCAGTGTGTCCCCCCTCCCCCAGTCTATTCTCTCCTATGTCACTTTTTGGTAGGGCAGGATGGATCTCCCAACTGCAGTGCCTGTGTGTCTCAAGTTCCAGTTGGATGTAGTCAATAATAATAATAATAATTGCATATATATATATATATACATATATATATACACACACACATTCATAACATTTGATTATGGAACTCCAGATTCCAGATTCTTTCTCCTCCTCCCTCACCACCCATCCCCACTGGAAGGACAAGCAATCAAATACAGGCTGAACGTGTGAAATTACACAGAACCTCTCCATAGTGAGCACACTGTGAGAGTCTGATTAAATGTCCC